>CP092886.1:113712415-113748465 GCA_030710605.1 Cordylochernes scorpioides | reverse complement strand
AAAAATAAAAAATAGTTTTGATAAGAGATTGCTTTAATTGAGCTTATAAGATATATATAAAAAACATAATTTGATAAAAAGTACTGCCTGACTTAAGGCGAATAAAATGAGGAAAACAAAGATTATTTACATAATGTACAAATGTTTTGGGCCGACAACGGAGAAAACAACAATGAGTATTTATAGGGAAAGCACGACCTCTGGCGGCCGATTTAGCAGTATTTGTAACTATGAAATATATAATTTTAAATATAATAATATTTTAATATAACATTTTAAATAATACCTTTATATAACATATATATATATATATATATAATAAAAGGATTTAAATGCGCGAATGTTTCTTTTATACATAAAACGAACTTCTACTGTCCTTACTGCGATGAAAAATATATTGGGAGGGCTTGGCTCATCAGTGGTGAACCCTCCCAGCGGTTTCGCCCAATTTAATCCACCAGGACCGCTTCTCAGAGCTCTAATACTGTATTGGATCATTCTGCTTTTATATGCTACACTGAAGGATGGAATCTTAGAAATGGTTTTCAAGTAAACTATGGACATAAGCTTATAGGACAGGAGAATTACATTCAAATATTTGCTTCGAGCATTGCTCTTCAGCAAACTATAAAGACAAGGCCAGTTAGGAACAAATTAACACAAGGCAATAACGCGCCATTTATACATATAAAATAAAAGGATTTAAAAGCGCGAATGTTTCTTTTATACATAAAACGAACTTCTAATGTCCTTACTGCTATACTACTATACAGTATTAGAGCTCTGAGAAGCGGTCTGGTGGATTAAATTGGCGAAACCGCTGGGAGGGATCACCACTGATGAGCCAAGCCCTCCCAATATATTTTTCATCGCAGTAAGGACAGTAGAAGTTCGTTTAATGTATAAAAGAAACATTCGCGCTTTTAAATCCTTTTATTTTATATGTATAGATGGCGCGTTATTGCTTTGTGTTAACATATATATATATATGTTTGTCGGCTTTGCACGCCCTCAATATGTAACTAATTTCGCTGAAATTTGAAAAGGACAGAGTTAAATCTGAAAGAGTTTTTTTGTCTCTCGCAATTTAACCAAGAAAAATTATAGTACTGAGCAACAATGTTTTTTCAGTCAGAAATGATAATGACAATATTTGATTGACATAAACAAAATTCTTTAGGGAAATATTCACTAAAGAAGTCCACGGGCGGAACCAGATAATAATTTTTAGTAGGCAGGAACAAAATTCTACGCGAAACATTCACTCGAGCAGAAAACACACGAAGCCAAGTCATCTCTACATATAAAATATCGTTTCTCGGCCTTTTGGCTAAGATCATGTAGTATATCTCTAGATATTTTCATTTTATATATATATTTTTAAAATTCTATTCAGTAGTGCTCGAAAAATATATTTTCTATATTATATAAATATATAATGTAACGAATATTATTATCATTATTATCATAATATTCTGTGTGTTCCGGAATATTATTATCAATAATATTCGTTAGGCAAACTTTCACTCGGATAAAACCCGGGCGAAGCCGGGTACACATTCGCTAGTATATATATATATGGAAATCCGACCTTTGTCTCTCTCTCTCTCTTCTTATATATATATAGAAGCATAGGGCGTCTCTCCCGTCAAAATAAACGTCAAAAAACCTGACGCCATTTTGAAGGGAGAGGCGCCCCATGCTTCTATGGATCAATTTCCTCCCGGCAATTTTTCCATATATATATATATAATAATTTAATAACAACACGTGACATTTTTATATTTTTTCTTATTATTCCAAATACATATATATATGTTTGGAAATTGAGGAATACATATTTTAAATTATTTATATTTTCAAATAATATATATATATTCACGCTATAAATAGAGTGTAAACTTATCATTTTTTCCAAATAAGTGTATATTATATTAAAAATGCCCATATAAATAAATATAACATATAATATAGAGATTGACTTTAAAGACTGTAAATACAAATAACGTGCCCGGGGACCATCGACCTCAACCCATTAGGATTGTTTAAATAGGAAAAAGAAATATCGAAGAACGTGACTTAGCTGAAAGGAGTTGACATAGTTATTTTATCTAAATTTTCCTTTCTTTTAGTCCTTTTGGAGGCTGATCGAAACTTGGAAATTTCCTTTAACAAGGTAATAGTAACAAAATAACAATGGTATTTTTATTTTCCTGCAAACTTATTAAAAAGTTTCAGCTTTGTATCAGTGTGTGTGTCAAAATTTGATTTGAAATGAGTCTCTTAGAAAAATGTTTTTAAAATAGTTCTTATATTTAAAAGTATGATGCCACATAAGCAGCAAAAAACTGCATAAGAGGCAATAATAACGATTTAATACAGCGTTATTTTTAAAATGAAAAAAATATATATACCAAAAATATACTTATCTATCTTTAATTACGCATTAAAACAATTCATTATGTTTATGACCCCAGTAAAACATTTACCTCGGTATTAAGGAGTGAACTACAAACCCAGTTTTGGCACATTTAGACAAAAGTCAACCATAGGTTCGTTCTCTGACCCTCATCAGTACAGTGGCGCGGTTTCTATTTTACAACATCTTATGAAAGTCGTTATGAAGTCGGTCCAATTTACCAAAGGGTTTTACTCTGATGATAAATTAAAAGAAGAGCGGTGGCAAGAGCATCGCCCTCCTCCTGGAGCGTGGAGGGGGGCGTGCGTAGGACCTCCTTGGAGCGTTGGGGAGGGGCTAGGTCTAACGAGGGGGCCTGGAGCCCGATCTCCCCGTCGTCCTCCGGGTGGAGCCGCTTTAGGGCGGGTGTGTGGCGCGAGTGCGCGCCGGCCCCGCCCGGCCCGGGCACAAATTTAAAAAAAAAGAAAAAGGTGACTCTCTTTTGGGATATCACTATCACACACACATTCTGCGGCAACATTATGTTATACTCTAGTCTGAAAATCGGCCCATACTACTTAACCAGCTCAAATACCTTTTCGACCATTTCGTTCGATTCCATAACTTCCCTCGTAAAATGTTATGAAATCGATGCCGCCCCTGTACTGATGAGGCCATAGCCCGAAGCCATGGAATACAGGTTGGCTTTTGGTCTGAAACTCCTAAAACTGGTGCCGTGTGTTATTACTTATCACCACCGAAATATTTTACTCTGGGTTGATAAACATAATGAATTATATGTTAGTAAATATTGTAACATAGTATGTATTAATTTAATTTATGTAACATAGTATTTCTTAATTTTATTATTTTTTATTTAACAGAGTGGTCATTTTTATTTTTATATCTTGCGACTCTGTAAATTTCCCTCGTGGCTTATCTTTTGTTTACCGTTCTTAGTACGTCCTTCCCTGAAATAAATTTTGTTTCCTCCAGAAGTTTTTGTCTTCCCTAATTTTCCACGTGGCATTTTGGTGGAGATGCTGGGTAAGTTAGGGAAGACAAACTGAAGATCGCCGAGAAGACCTTGAAGCCATGGGTGCTGTGATCTACATTTTCGGAGACTGACATCAGGATTCCACCGCCGTGCTAAAGCCAAGACTTCCCTCGAAGATGACGATGCCCCTATAGACGATACGATGACAAAGCCGCTCTTCACGCCGCAAGAAAATGGACGCAAAGGTACTAGGGACAAAGTTCCAAGACTTCGATGGAATCCTTGGTAGAAGCACGTCAAATCCACGTCAGTATCTACAATAATTGCTAGCTGTGGGTCACAGCTCCCATAGGGAAGAAGCTATGTAAACATAGTATGTATTAATTTAATTTATGTAACATATTATTTCTTAATTTTATTATTTTTTATTTAACAGAGTGGTCATTTTTATTTTTATATCTTGCGACTCTGTAAATTTCCCTCGTGGCTTATCTTTTGTTTACCGTTCTTAGTACGTCCTTCCCTGAAATAAATTTTGTTTCCCCCTGAAGTTTTTGTCTTCCCTAATTTTCCACGTGGCAATATTTAAAGAGCGGTTTATTTTGTTTGCCTCTTTTAATACACGGATTTCAACCTCCCCCAAAATCATGTTGAACGATATATGCAAATTAATAGATTAGATTGCCGTTTTTAGAATGCTTATTTTGAAATATTAATTTCGAACATCCTATAGCTTTTCATATAGATGAGTGTTTCACTAAGTTAAATTTGAAATATGAAATAATATTTATAAAAAATCATGCTTTTATATATAAGTTGAAATATTTGTATATAAAAGTTTTTTTTTTTTTTTTCATTTCTAAATTTTCTTTAAAAATTTGGTATTACGAATACATTTTCAAATAATAAAAGTCGTTCAAAATATCATGATCTATATTTCTCTCTCTCTCTCTTAGCGGAATGAATATGTTAGAAATACCTTTAAAAATGCTTTAAATGAGTTTTAAAATAATATAAGAAAAAATAATTAGGACGATATAGGACAATAAAATGAAATGGTATCTCCTGATTGTGCACCTGAATGATGCCTATGGCTTACTGCCATCTATCGGAAAAAATATCTTAACTATCTGTGTTGTGTTTAATTTTTTTGCAGAATTGGCTTATACACATACACTCTTTCCAAACATGTAATAGCTTATTGAAGCGCATATATTTAGTCTCAAATACCCTTTTCATTGAATAAAATATGCAGTAGAGATCCCATGTTGGGCCCGCAAGGTTTGAACTGCACCACGCTGTTGAAATCCGAAACGCGTACGTGGAGAGTTTTATTTTTATTTTTCTTGATGATTCAAGGAATTAGTATTGGCCGACTCTGAATATTTAAAAACAAATTAGCAGAAAGTTGATATATGTTCGTTAGAAAGACGGTCGAAATTCAACAACAACCTCTCAATACTAGTCGAGCCGATTGACCATTGTGGAGTTGACAAGAAGTGAAAGTTAAAGTGACCAGACTACGTTGGAGGGACGTGAATGTGGAACTTCCCCCATGCAGACAAATATCCAAACACCTTTCATACAACATTGAAGGAAATTTTCAGAGATCCCTTCCTTTGCCAAAGCATGCAAGGAGAAGATGCGCATTATTTGGACAAAGAATAAATCAGGAAGCTCTTTCCTGAAGAATAAGTGGTGTCTTTCGCACTTCAGCACCTGCTTCTTTAAAAAGCCAGAAAAGGTAAGACTGGTATTCGACGCTGCGAAAGGGACCATGGGAGCCACTGAACAATTTCCTCCTGACCGGACCTGATCTTAACACCATAACTGGCTTGCTGTCTTTACCGGAATATTACGAGGAACAATTTCACCTGTTTCAAATCTACAAAGGAGATTTGCCTTTTCAGAGGTTTTGGAGGGGAGAAGAATCCAAAGAACCCTCAGCTATATTCAAACTAGATGGGAAGATGCTCTGAAGTATCTCATTATGTGCTCACTATATAAAGAACCTCAATGTACGAGAACATGAAAACAGGTTTTTATTAACGCCGCACAGCAATTGTAAATAAGCACTATGAAGACGACTGCTTGACTTTAAAAAATGACACTATTGAAAATTCTGAGATATTTATTCAGAATATTTCTGAAGACTTCATCGCCGCGGTGGTTTCCAAATATAAAAATAATGGTGTCCAACTGTCCAGAGTTACTGTCCACTGGTGATCATATCCGAAGGGACATGAGTCACTGGAGCGAGAAAAAGGCGGAATGACAACACACAAAAATTGATGCTTTTCAAGATATATATCTAGCTAAGATATCCTAAACACAATCTCAAAGCTATTGGATCCTGCTTTCTTCCCACTTCGGAAACGGCAAACCTTATGCATGAAACTTTCCTATCTTATACTTACACTCATAGACAAAACTTTAGGAAGGTTGTATCTTTCAGTGTGTATCGGGATATAGACTGAAAGAAATTTGATACACAGTGACCTTTATTGGAGATAATTAACGAGATAGCCAAATGTGAACATAATTGACACTGTCTTCTTCTTCTTCAAAAAAAAAAAAAACAGACGACACAGGCGACAATAAAGACTCCACTTCCTTATGGTTTGTCTCTTTTTCAATGAGTGTATTTTTTCGTTTAATTTTTAAGAGATCTACTTAAGAGCTTTTTATAAGAGAATGTTTTTGTATAAACATCGATTTTAGTGAAGTTGGGTCTATCTACTGGCTTCAATCAACCATATATTGTATCATTGCCTTCTCTCCACTTGAGTGTTTCCTTTTAGAGTAATGTTTATATTGGAGGCGTCTTTTTGAATGCCCCCAGGTCGTAAATAAGCACTTTAGGGGCAACATGATATATTGAAATCCTCTAAGTGAAATATAACTTGCGTAAACGAAGAGCTTTAACCGTTTCAATTTTAAATTTAACGAGATATAATTTGAATAAATCGATTCTTCAATATTAGCATCGGGCTGTTCGGTGACCATCGTATTGATCGGGGCTGCGAATCAATCCGCCCATAGAACCTTTAATTTAAAGTCTCCAACTCTCCCCGCGTACTGCTTTAATAATATTTAAATTCCAAGTTGTTCTTCCTTCTCTCGAAAAATCTACAAACTTCGGGAGTGCCGTCACTTGGAGTGAAATTGGAAGTTTTAACAAGAATGTAAATTCATAAGCTTATTTACCCGTGTAGGAATGATTAAATCTCTGACTGATTTCCTATTCAAATGTAGTCATTAAATGTTATTGATGTGAGATCTACACACACACACCGAAGCATGAACGCGTTTAGAAGAAGCTATATTGTTTGCAGAGAAAATAACCATGATCATGTTTAATCATTATATTTATGCTATATATATTCAGTCCCCCTAAGCGCGGTATAAAATAGAGCAAGAACGACTTCATAAATCGGGAGATTCTCATATATCGTCTATATATAAACATTAATTTGAACAATTATTGGTTTACATAATCATGAACTTTCGGATTTCGTTAATTACAAAAACACAAAATTATGTAGAAGGTTTTTTTTTTTGAAGCAAAACAAATAAAGATTTGAGGCACAATCTACATCAGATAAATTTCAGAAAGTTTTAAAAATTTTATAGTGAAGGTCGTGTGCCTGATTGCTTTTCGTGAGGAATTATCCACGTCCAGCTATAGTTGTCACCGACTCCTACCTCAGGTACGGCCTCACATGTGAACCAATCAACCAGTTAGTTTGTTTGTCTGAACCTGGTGTGAAAATAAAGGTTTTGCCCCTACACGTTATTCCATTGGATCGAACTCTCTTGGATTATACGTATAATGAGAAGTTTACCACATGAATACGATTTAGACACTATGCACTAGCGCGCCATCTGTATTTGAAAATATAAACTATTTGTAATACGCCCCTTTCTTTATAAAACAAACTGAAGCAATTATATATTGGCCATACTACAATGTTTACAGGGAGGGCCTGGCTAATCGATGGTGAGCCCTTCTAGCGGTTTGGCCAGTGTTTTCTACCATACTATATTATGGTATCATCGCAGCAAAGCAATAGAAATTTGATTCTGTTCTATTTTAAAAAAAGAAACTGACACTTTATAAAGAGTTTATATTTTCAAATAAATATGATTGTGTATATAAAGATAAACAAAATATATTTTATGAAAACTTGGATGTTCAACTTAAAATTGGCTTAATACATTGGAGATATATTGACAATTCTTATAACACAATAGGTATTTATATATTGGTTATATTACACGAAAACCTGTGATGAAAGATGTAAAGAGTAATTTTAACTGAATTCCCTGTTGTTGTACTGATTTCGAGAATGACCTCATTTTTGCCACAAATCTCGTTAAAACTTTTCTTAAAATCGATCTATTTATATAAGTATAATTATGTGTGTTAGTACCTCACCTCTACTTATGGTATACTTATGTGTACACTATGTGACGAATCTGAATGAAATTCCCACAGGTAATAGAACTATATTTGAAGCGAACCCTTATTAGAGTATCGAGCCAAGAAAGTGCTATTTAAGAATAAAAACGGACTCATTAGAGTATTTTAGGTCAGAAAATTAAGTTAGCACAGTTTGTTAATTTCTTATAACACATGCCTGCGATATAAAAATAAAAGTGAATTAATAGCTGAGAGAGAGAGAATATTATGTATAAAATTATTTGGCGCTGATTAAAAAATGAAAAACTTTATATCAAGTCATGTTTACTTTAAAAATGCAATTTTGCTTGGATTTAAACGAAAACATTTCCTTTTTTTCTCTAGCTTTAAAAATCTAACTTTATAATAACGGCATTTTATAAATTTTTATATAGAAATATCTTACACTATTAAATAAATAGATTAAAAAATTATTTATTTTTTAGATCTCCATGCTTCTTGGTAAATAAGGCGGATATAAAAAGTACCCATGTTTCATTTGTGAGACAGCCGTGATAAAACTCTAATGGCCAAAAATACAGAATCTTGAACCAGGCACCAAGAATGTGATTCGGATCAGCTTACTTGATCCAAAAAAGGAATGTTACCTCCTCTGCATAAATAATTATGTTTGTGAAGGCTCTTTCAAAAGATGGCGATTGTTTTAAATACTCGTGAAAATGTTTCCAGGTTTATCCGAAGCTAAGTTGAAATAATGAAATCTATGTTGGTCCAAGCATTTACATGTTTATTGAGGATAATGAATTTGAGACAAGCATGATACCAAAATAAAAGGCAGCTTGGAATTCTTTCAAATATGTCGTCGGCAAAGTTCTATGAAATTACAAGGAATCTGACTATAAACAAATTATAATGAATATGCAGTACACTTTTCAAGCGCTGGGTTGCTCCATGAGTTCCCAAACTTTATTTATTTCACTCACATGATGGACCTTTTCTCCGAATAAAAAATTCTCCGAATTTCAGTCAGTGAAGAAAAGGGTGGAAAGTTCAGCCAAGACATCAAAGATATGGAGCGCAAGTATCAAGGAAAATGGGATAAGAACATGCTTGCTGACTACTGTTGTATGTTAACCCGATATATGCATGAGATTGAAAAATAAAAGAAAAACGTCAGAGGAGGTTTCAAAAGAAAACGAGTACGTACTCAAATGTTAAACACCTAAAATCTAAAAATATCTTTAATTATATGACAACTTCCAGTGATACTCATCCACACTCCATTCTCAGACCGGAGTGTATTTGGTAAATTCGGGTAGCGTCTTAAAAATACATTCTGAACTTGGTCATCTTATTTTATTTGGTCAAGTACCCAAACGGGTACGGCGTATACATATAAGATAATATTGTCGAGTCAAGTAATTTCATTACCGCATTTAAAGAGTTTATATTGGATTTTGTCAAGAGCTTCCGTACGGCACCAATTGCTGCCAGGGATTTGCCGTTGTAATATGCCGCTACTTTGTTTAGTGAGTTTTCAGTTGAAAGCGGGTATCCTAAGTATAGATATTTCGTAGTAACAGACAGCTGCCGCTCACCCCAAAATCATTTGTCATTTTGTGCTGATCGACCGCTATTTCTGAAAACCATAATTGTTTATTTATTCTCATTCAATGTTAATAAATTTCTTTCAAAATATTTTTTAGCATATTGATTTTTATTCGACGGCTATTTTTAGATTCACTAATCAGGACAATGTCGTCTGCATATAGAAAAAAATGAACTCTTTCATAATTTTTGAGGTATATTCCAGGTAAATCTGAATCATTGAAGAGATAAATAAAAATATTTTTTATTATAAATAAGTAAGTTGACATCGGTTACCTTTGTAAAACTCCCGAGCGCACTTTTATTCACTCGGTGAATGAGTTTTTCCATCACAACACTGCCGTCACATTTATAATTAATTAAGTTAATGAAACGGTGGTTAAGATACCTGCATCTTCTAGTTTTCTCCATAGTAATGAGTGGGGCACTGTATCGAAAGCCTTTTTCAAATAAACGAAAAACATGTAGCAATTTTTTTCTCTTTCGGCTTAGGATCATTTGAATCAAAGATAAAAGAGTGAATATATGATCTTGGCATGAGTGACCGCCTCTGAATCCCGTCTGAATCTCAGGAACAATCCCTATCCTTTCTATCCACGTACCTAGACGAGATTTGAGGATTGATGTGAATAGTTTTGCTATATTACTTAAGAATGCGATGCCTCGATAGTTAGAGGGATTGTCTCGATCACCATTTTAAAAATTGGTTGAATGACTAATTCAGCCATGTCGGGAATTCAGATGTTCTCAGGATTCTATTGAATTTATCCTTCAAAGAAATCAAATTTCTTTAGGGAGGGCCTTTATTGCTTCATTCATTATGTCATCAAAGTCAGTCGCCTTACCACACCTTATCCGAAAAATTTATTTATTTATTTCGTTCAGAGTTATGTATTTATTTAACTAATTATCTGTATTCAGAGAGAAAATTCATTGAAAATGGTGCATATATATAATCTGGTATTGTCTCCTTAACCAGGAGTTTTCGCAAAATTGCTGTCAATCCGATATTGTTATATTGCCCTACGTATAGTTTCTTTTTCTGAAGCAATCTATTGTTTTACAAAATTCAGTTGAGTCGTATGTATTATTTATTATTGTTTTTTTGTATTTTTCAAACGTATTTTTTTCTTTTTAATATTAATAATCAACGTATATTTATTCCAAATTATCAATATTGTTATATAAATTTTCAGATAGATGGTAATCTTATTATATATATTTGCCAATATGTTGTTTATTTTCGCGAATATAACTATGAAAAAACAATAGAAAAAAATAAAATATAAGTGGGTCAGGTGTTGATATTAAAAATAAAGAAGGCATCTCCTGACCACGAGCACATGTGCTTTTTAGATGGCACAGCGCCATCTAGTGAATATAACTTTATATGTTAATACACAGTAATTAAGAATAGGCGTGTAAATATTTCTTAATATTTTCAACATGGATGTTGAATATTCTTACAGTGTATTTTAAAAGAATATACAAAATCTGAATATAATGAGCTGAAAAAATAATCCTGTTTCGTCTGCATTGTATATGTTGTCTGGGTCATATCCGGAGTTCGCCAGCATACTGTTCAAATTTGTAAGGTGTTCACAATGATAGCTGGAGAAATCGATGCGCCTTCCCCATAGAGCCGTCGTTGCGAAATATGGAATCTCCCTTTAAATCGCTGCAGCCACCCACTGCTTTACGCGAAATTTTCTGGTACGTCCAACTGCTCGCCAAGTTGGTTTTCCTTTTCTCTTAGAAGTTCATCAGTAATAATAATATTATTGACACGCTTTTGGGTAAACCAGTTGAAAAGAGCGTCTTCCAAGTCACTAAATTTTCCGACTCTTTGTCTCTTTGAAGAACCAAGAGTATAACTTTCCTACTTCTCAGTCTGAGTGAGAATATCACGGACAGTTGTTCGTGGAAGTAAATAACGCTCTCCAATCTCATTCTTCCACATCGTAGGGTTATTACTTGCCTTCTTTTCAATAGTCATCGACTCACGTTTACGCTTTGAGAACTCATGATACGAGAATAAGGTTGTTGTGTTGACGTTAGCAAAGGATAAAGCGACTGTGTATGTCCCAGGCACAAGGAGGAAAAGGGTCTGCTGGCTGTTCACACAATCTGTTGTGTCAACAGCAGGCAAAGTACGGCGCCGCTGGCGGAAAAAATGCAGACAGGAAAAGGGGAGCGGGGGTTGAGGGACGTTGTGAGCGGCGCTATAACGAGTGGTTTTTGCTACTTGGGATGCGAAAAATCATTGGCGGAAGGCGAACAGCGAGGGAGTGGCGTTATATCGAGAAAAATACATTGATGTCGATTGGGACAAAACGAAAAAGCGGCGTAAGGCGAGGGTGGCGTTATAACGAGAGTATACTGTATATACAAAATAAAAAGAATTAAATTAAGAAATAATTTAAACGACAATGTATACATCACATATAAAATGTATAAATTATTATAGGTAATATAAATCAAGATAGTTAAAGAAATCTAACCACTATATAATATATATATATATATATATATGGTAATTTAAAACAACAACCTCATATTGTGTAGATAACTTATAACAAGATTGCCATGTTGTATATAGAAACACATCTATAAATAATTATGCGCATGATTAATCTGTGTCTTTACATCACCCTATGTAATGTAATTTGTACAAAGTGGATAAATAAATAAAATCTGTAATAGATTTAAGAGTGAGCTAAAGCAGAGATCGAGCATAGTATTACCAAAACAACAGTCTAAAGATGGAACTCATAAATCAGGTAGATTCACAATTCCCACGACAGGCCACCCACACTGTCACATGTGGTGGAATGCAGAGACCCCTCTCACACCTGGACAGGTAAAGGCGCCCCTTTCTCAAACGCCCCTGTCACATAAGGTCACCCCGTCTTTAACCTATAAATACATCACTTTTACAGGGACTTGACAGCACAGTTCGGTTCAGTTCAGTTTAGTTTAGTTCACCCTTAGTGCAAGCCGCGTCGGTCGTATGTTATGTCGATCTCATCCAACATGTAGTTAGGAAGAACTCGTCTATCTCCATCTTTTCGCTCCCGGCTCAACTTTTATCTGTTTACGGAACTTTCTTAGTGTAACTGTGTCTTCGTTTTTTGTGTGGACATCCCAAACTTTCCACTCTGCCTCGACCACGACTGCCTGTATTTTGTGAGAACTTTTAAAGGTCTTCCAAGGTGCAGAGAGGTACTGGAAAACTCTACATCCTGACTGTTCCTCTTGGTCAACACAGTACAACAAGAGCTACCAGGACTTCAACATTATTTCAGTAGTCGACAGGATCTCTACAAAAGCTACTGGAATTCTCATCATCTCATTACATGAGTCGACAGGATCTCATCACAGATAAGTCGACAGCAACTCATCATCACATATATATATATATATAAGTAATAGAATTGTTATCTAAAACCCATAAATATATACTGGCGCTATTTGAAACAAATTTTGATATATTCGCCTTTGCAGTCGATACTCAAAAAGTATACAATTATAATCTGAAATATATAAATTAGCTGAAAGAAAGAGGCTGCCTTGCCAGCATTAATAGTTATCTTAAAAATAGAGATAATAAAAATATTTTTTTATACTGGCCGAAGTATCTTTAATTAAAAGAAATATAGAAGTCGGCGTTATAATACATGTCAAGATAAGTAATGTAAGCCGATCACGATCATCAAATTGATCTAAATCCCATAAATAGATAATGGCGCTATTTAAAATCATTTTGCGATGTACTCAGCTCTGCAGACGACAGGGCTTGATCCATCGACCAGAATTAAATTGAAGATAACATTCTGATAAAAATTCCAGATCAATACAAGTTACATGAAACACTCTCGAGTTTTGATCTTCAATTTCAAGAAGTCTTGGCCAGCAAGTCTATATAGGAGTCGCTTAGAAGTGGTTAAAATATTTTTTTATTTCTGAATTTTAAAAATTGTTTTATATTTATAGGTTTATTTATATGCAATATTTGTTGTATATTCTATACCTTCCGAAAATATAATATACTTTTATGATTAAATTTATAAAGATAAATATTTATTATTAACATTTTCTTTTTTTCTCAAATTTTATTTTAAGGACTTAAGCGAATTGGTCCGAATCAGATAGAAGTATATATAGAGATATAAATATACCGATTTAAAATATAATTTGATATATTCGTTAAGCATACATTAATATTCATATATTATTGGTTTTATATCGAGAGAGAGATAATGATATAAAAACGGATATTTTATTATTCTTTTCGGGAATCAAAATATATATTTCAACAATTCACGCAGAGTGAAAGGTTTATGGAAATGTCAGGAGAGATGTAGGATTTATGAAAATTTAGCGTCGAAATATTTTGTTTATCCTTCCATTAGCACATTGGGGAATGGCAGCGTTGATCCACGGGGAACCTTTCGCTCCATTCGGAATGAATAAATGCCCGTCCGTCCATTAGACATTAGCCTCCTCTTTCATTTAAAGAACGTTGCGACATCGTTGGACTTTCCATTGTCATAACTCACTATATTTACAAATACATCTGTGCTATTAATGGCAGCTTTTCTCTATCAATATAAATGAGAGTTCAAATAGACAAATATATTTATAATCGAAATCGTCTTTATAAAGTAGTATGTGTTTATAAATTTAAAATTAATTTGAAATGACGTTTTATTACACAGTTATGTAATATATTTTCTCGAAATTTCTCTACTCATAATTCACTAGCGAATTTATATATAAATATGTAATATGAAAATATTCTATTTTAAAATTATAACTTTTAGAACAAACTACTCTGTAAATTCGACCATCAAATGTCGCCACTTTCCCTATATAAACCTATTGTTGTTGTTTCCCTTTGGCCGGCTCAATCTTTTGTGATTATGTTAATACGTAATGTTTTTTTTTATATTTACTTTTCTTTACGCCCTAAATCAGGTATTTCTTCTTTAATTATGTCTATCAGCACAATTAAATCAAATTGTGACTCAAAACTGTTTTTATTATTTTGTTTACGACTGCAAACAATATCATATTGATATTCATGTATCCGAAAAAAATATCAAAAGCTTATCTCAATTATTCTATCATAACATATAAATATATGAAAAAAATGAAAGAAAAAAAATAAAAGATAATATATATATATTAGGAAAAAATAAAAGATAAGTGGGTCAGGTGTTGATATTAAAAATAAAGAAGGCATCTCCTGACCACGAGCACATGTGCTTTTTAGATGGCAGAGCGCCATCTAGTGGAGCAAAAATAAACTAAACGTTTATTTAGCTTGCTCCGTGATATTTTGGCCAACCCAATTTCTTGATAAATCAAGAAAAGCCATCCACGAACGCGTTTCGCGCTGTTGGCGCTCGTCAGCGTGGAGAAGGCTGTAACCACTGCGACCAAAAATATTTTTTGGTCCCAATGGCTTCCCGATTAATCAAGAAATGGGTATTTAAGGCCAAATTTGCGTAAAGACGCTTAACACATGAAAAAACAATAGAAAAAAAGATAAGTGGGTCAGGTGTTGATATTAAAAATAAAGAAGGCATCTCCTGACCACGAGCACATGTGATTTTTAGATGGCAGAGCGCCATCTAGTGGAGCAAAAATAAACTAAACGTTTTAGTTCATATGGTAAGCGTCTTTACGAAATTTAGCCTTAAATACCCATTTCTTGATTTTTCGGGAAGCCATTGGGACCAAAAATATTTTTGGTCGCAGTGGTTACAGCCTTCTCCACGCTGACGAGCGCCAGCAGCGCGAAACGCGTTTGTGGATGGCTTTTCTTGATTTATCAAGAAATTGGGTTGGCCAAAATATCACGGAGCAAGCTAAATAAACGTTTAGTTTATTTTTGCTCCACTAGATGGCGCTCTGCCATCTAAAAAGCACATGTGCTCGTGGTCAGGAGATGCCTTCTTTATTTTTAATATATATATATATATATTAGATAATAAAACTGCATATATTGGGTTTAATAAAATATTTATTTTGCCAATATATTTCGGCTGACTGAACGCCAACCTTTATCGAGGTATTAAAGTTTATATACACAAACTCAGCGCCGCATAGTGTTATAATATCACAGTTGAAATAATTTAAAAATACAAAGTAGGTGGGGGAATTTGTGCATGAAAATATTATTTAAAAATTACAATCAGAACAAGTTAAATATCTTAAAATATTAAAGGAAAAATAATGAGGTCGATCTTATATTTCAAAATATTTGTAATAGGTGTACATAAAATAAACTTCATTAAGAGATAAATGTAAAAATATATTTATCTATTAAAACTTTTGAAAATAAATTTTAAATGATTTAAACAAAAAACTGTAAAAACCTTTTTAAAAAGTTTAACAATAAAAAGTGTGTATTTAAAAATTCATTTCAAAATTTTTATGGAGATCGATTCATCTATAAGTAAAAAAATATTTTATAAAAATGCATTAAAATGGAAGTTAAAATAATTTAGGATAATATATGAGAAAAATAAATTTAAAAAAGTGGAAACTGAAAATTTTTAATTTATTGCATGTAATATGTTATATTAAAAATAAAGAAGGCATCTCCTGACCACGAGCACATGTGCTTTTTAGATGGCAGAGCGCCATCTAGTGGAGCAAGAATAAACTAAACGTTTATTTAGCTTGCCCCGTGATATTTGGCCAACCCAATTTCTTGATAAATCAAGAAAAGCCATCCACGAACGCGTCGTGGTCAGGAGATGCCTTCTTTATTTTTAATATCAACACCTGACCCACTTATCTTTTATTTTTTCTATTGTTTTTTCAATATGTTATATGTATAATGTATCAATAACTTTTGTGTTTTGAAGCGATATAATAGAATGTTTCAATAATATTCCTTCAAGATACCTGAAATTTATACATATTTCAAACTTTATTTAAAAAAGACAAGATATAAATTATTATTTATATAATTAATATAAAATATGATTTAACACGCATTTGAAAATCAACGATTAGATGATATTTGTTCCGATAGATAGCCATCAGCTAAATTTAGTTGCACGAACAGGAAATGCCTTTTTTCTTCATTTACCCCCCTGATCCGAGTACAAATAGTATGATTCTTTTGCTAGAGCATAGGTAAAGATATTGAGATAACATCGGTTGTGGACAGGAAGACTTGCTCGAGGGAGGGGAGTAGAAAGTCAGTTGCCTGTGAGACAGCAAGCAACCTTCGAGTCTTCGGTGGAAGTTAGCAAGTGTCACCGGGTGTCGTTATAGGCCAAAACTGTTCGAGAGAGTTAAGGATCATAGAATCGATAGCTACATGAGACCGCAGGGGACGTGATGCATCGAGGAATGCTGCGAGACAACGCCTCCACTGTCGCGAAGATAGAATTGATCAAATACAGCGATTGGAGGCAGGTCTCCCTGTATTGCTCACCTAGCTATTCTGTTGGTATTGATAGAGCATATACATTTTCTCTGCAAACCAATAAGAACTTAAGTGTTATTATTTGGACAGATTGCACTTTTGTACACACCAACCATGCCTGGCCTACAATAACAATATGTATAGCAATATATATTTATCACATGTGTGTAAATTACATATATAAATATATAATTAAATGAATATAATAAAAAGCTTTCAATTAATTTATCTTGTAATACAAATTTTCATTCAAGAATATCTGAAATATTTTTAAAATTCCAATTTCATAGATTTTTGTCCTTTTTTTTTAAAGACTATGAAGTAATTTTTATATACAAAATATAATATAACTCTAATATGAATATTTGAAAATACTATGATTTTTATTTAAAAAAAATAGAGGATTTCATTTAGATTTTAAATTTTTATTGAGAAGAGCCAAAAAATATTTCTCACAGAATAAGGTAAACAGAATTAATTTTAACAGAGGGCATATTTACACTACGTCTTGTATAGCAGGGAAGAATCTAGTACCCAATTTCCAGGGGTGCTAATGAATAATTCAGGGAAGTTTAAATAAAGCGCCTAAAATATGATCCGGAATTACAACCGGCACAAATTAGAGCGGCAGTTATTAAACCGCAGGACAACTCCAATGTTTTTAAGAGAACACTAGAGCCACATCTCCCCTCTCTTTAAAGTAAGAAATTACATTTGGAATTTCCCCCGAGGCCGGAGGAAATCTTCTTTATCCGTGCCGCCAAGGAAGAATAAATTTACTCGATGGAGGTTTGCTTTATTTACTCAAGACTTTTGAGAAGGTTTCCCCCTAACTCGCCGATTGTGTCCGGCCAGGCCGTACTTAATAAGCCACCGCGATAAAACCTCGGCGGCGATATGTTTCCAGTATGAGGTTGTTCTTTTCTTACCTTAGGCTCCCATTCTCTAACGCTATTTCTTTTTAAAGGTTTCGATAAAATGCGCTTTTCTAACAAGATTTATAATGTTTTTCTATGAATATATCAGTCAAACTGAAGAGAGTATTTCCTTTACTCCTTTACCTTTTAAAATAGAATTTCGTATGTGAGTTTTTTTATGAATATATTCTAGGGACTTATATATATATATATTAAGAAAAAAGCATCTCCTTATCGTGCAACTGAAATTTGCTGATGGATTGCGCCATCTATCGGAATAAATATCAACTATTCTCGTTGATTTTTAAATTTTCCAGAATTGGCCAAATACCCCTTCTTGATTAATCAAGAAAAGCTAACCACGGACGCGTTTCGGGCTGTTGGCCCTCATCAGCGTGATCTCAACGACCAAAAATAATTGGTCATTCAAGGCATCCTGAAAAATCATGAAACGGGTAGTTAAGGCCAGAATTGCGTGAGAACGCTGAACAATGTGATATTGTACTGGGATAAGGTGCATAAATTAAGAAAAAGGCATGATGAGGGCCAACAGCCCGAAACGCGTCCGTGGTTAGCTTTTCTTGATTAATCAAGAATGGGTATTTGGCCAATTCTGGAATAATTAAAAATCAACGAGAATAGTTGATATTTATTCCGATAGATGGCGCAATCCATCAGTAACTTTCAGTTGCACGATAAGGAGATGCCTTTTTCTTAATTTATGCACCTTATCCCAGTACAATATCACACTTGTACTATTTTTTCATATATATAAATATATATATATATTAATAAAATAAATTTTATTTATGAGATAAATGCTTTATTACTAATGTTACATTGTTTAATGACACTATATATTAACTAATAGAGAAGTCGATTTGTTGAACTATCACATCATAAAGTTGGCGTTTACGTGTTGGCCACCAAAGTTGCTATTGCTGGCAACAATAAGTATAGGAATTATTGTCGTAGTTAATTGCCTCATAGAGAGTGTTTATTAGTGAATTATAGATTTTATTAGAATTTTTTAAAGTAGTTTAGAAATTTACGATGAAAAAATAATATGAAAATAAATATAGATAATATTTATTAAAGCACGAAAAACCACAAGATTTATCTAGAAAAATTCTCTTTCTAAAGGCTTATTTTAAATATATGACGGGCGAAAATGAAACAATTTACAAAATATGTCTTTTGTAAATAATTTCATTTTCATTTTGGCTTAAGCCAATAGAAGAGCGATTTGTACACAAACTTGGATTTTTGCTTCAATAAAAAGAAAATAATTGTTATTTTTTTATTTTTAGAGCGTACAAAAAATCGCCAATTATCTGATAATTTTTGCTGTAAGTTTAAAAAAAAATCATAAATTAATTAATTGTGACATTTTGTTTTTAGTGTCCATCAATTCGAGTTTGAATCTAGTTACTATATCAATAAATATTCTCCCATTTGATCTGTTAGTGACTATCACTCTCAGGTCATCTGATGACATGTCGGTAGCCTTAGCTACCCCTTCCAGCCAACTCATTACATGTATTTCTCTCTTGTCCTTCTTTCTTCGAAATATTTAAACACATTTTCTAAACCATTTTCTCTCACAATTCTAGGTAGGTCAGCCTTTGTTTATATATTTGGTAATATGAAAATCTACCACAGGAATAATATCAATTAATATTGAAAGATTTGTTATTTTACCTGTCCATGGCATCATGAATAGCTTTCTCCATGTACACATTCTGAAGACCAAAATTTTAGGAATAATAATTGCAAATCACAGAAGAAGAAACAAAATAAATTTTACATGCCACATAGAAGAAATAGTAAATCGTACAAAACGTTTTAAAAATTATCTCTTCTCAATTTGTGGGAAATCTTAGGGTCTAAGCACCCAGAAAAGGCTAACTTTATATAAATCCATTTTCAGATCAATACTTACATATAGATGTTCGAATAAATAAGCTTGATGGATGAGTCTCTTTTAATTACATTTATTTCAAGCTTTCGGGCTCAACCGCCCTTCGACAGGACAAATTATATTAGCTACTAAAGTTTTCAAATCTAATCTATATAAACATTTGAGAGACGCCTGTGTCTCGAGTGTAATACGAGGCTTGCCGCGGGAGGGGATGAGATCTTTGAAAAAGATGGCCGTTTAGCCCATTGAATTATCGGAAATAAAAGATTATTTGTTGAATCGCAGAGTTCATGATACCGAGGGGGGTTTGGTGGCTGCAGGGAATATTACATTGTATATTTCAGGTAAATCAATTTTTCTATTGAGGCTATGGAATTTGCTTGATAGGATAGATTCTATGATTAGTCTTTGGTGTTTGTTGGCAATATTAGAATAGTGAATTTTCGGTGATGTAATGTTGAAGGAATGGCCAGTTTATTTATGTGCTGTACCATTAAGGATCTATGGTCTAAGTTATCAATATTTCTTTTGTGTTCATGAATTCTGATATTGACATGTCTCCCGGTTTCGCCTACGTAGACTTTTGGGTAGTTCATACATTCTATGGAGTAAATAGCGTTTCGTGGTGTGCTGTTAGGTTCATTGAGTTTCATGATCTGGTTTCGGAGAAGGGATCCAGAGGTAGGTGCGCAGGTGAAGTAGGTTTTGATTCCGAATTTCAATAAGAATCTCGCTATTGTGGAGGATAATGGTGAATATGGCATATTGCAAATAGATCTGTATATTGGAGACTGTGTCTTTTTAGTTGGGTCATAAAAGTGTCGCAATATAAAGGATATCGGGTATGCGCAGTCCCTGAGGTTAGCTAATATGTTCTGTGTTTCGAGGTTCTTGTACATCTGGAGGAAGCAGTGGGTATGGACTCGTTTTGATAGAGCAATGACTGTGTTGATTTTGTGACTGATAGGACAGAAGGACGAGTATTGAACTCGTATAGAGTCGAAATTTGGTTCAAATATTTAAATAAAAAATGTTTACAAAAATTAAATTCAACCCAATATCAAATACTAACATGGTTTATACAAGCCTATAAATCCACATCATATAGCTGTGTTCATAGTTTGGCCAACATTCCTCTGATCTCAGACTTTATCGAATCCAGAATAATGATATCTGATCTGAGAAACTTATCCACAGATGATCAACAAATTTATGACCCATTTATTCCAGGAATTATAGATACCTTTCTCAAATCAAGAATGAATGTTCTGAAAAACGAAGCATATAATACTTTCTTAAGCTCTTTTCCCCAAGAAATCCCTAAATACTTTCGTCCAAATTTTTATGATACTCAATTTGTTACAAACCACGGAAATTTCAAAAGTTTTTTTTTAAATAGAATAAAGGCAGTGGAGGATTCAAGTTGCTTTTGTGGTATTGAGGAACAAACCTCAAGACATCTACTGATCGATTGCCCAGCATTTCAAGATTATAGAATGAAGAATGAACTAGTTGTTTGTAAACTTAACGATTTGATTTTCGTTAAAAAATCATATTTAAAGTTCAATTCATTTTGTAAATACATTCTAAACTTTCTACAAAATCTGGATCTCTAATGTTTTCATGCGTTGAATAATGTAAATAACTTATGTAAATAAACTTTTCTCCTTGTTTGGCGCAAGTATCCCTTGCGGGATATAGCGCTTTGGAAATAAAATAATAATAATAATAATGTACACATTCCCAAAGGTTTCAATTATTTTTCTTTCTTCTTTTCTTAGAGTACTGTCAGCTTTCACGTTCATAAGTAACCACAGGGGGGGGGGATTGTGAAAGCTTCTACATTTATTTTTTTACTCTCTCTAATCAATCTTCCATTTTATCAATCCTCAATCCTAATAATATGAAGTGATTGACTATATCGTGTTTTTTTGTTGAATTTCAAAGCCATTTATGTTATCGGAGTTATATTTTTGGTCTTTCTGATATTAAAAAAAAAATTGAACCAAAAAAAAAAATACACTTTTTTCTTTAACTCTCTAAATGATCTCTTTTAGGTTTTCTTTTTGTTTTCTCCTAGCAGTGTGATGTCAAACGATTGAGAAGGTTGCTTATTTTGATTCCTCCAATGTAGCTCCAATTTTTATCGATTGCATTCTATATCATCATAAATCACAATACTCGTGATCAGTTAGCTTTTTTTCTGCAACAGTATTACTACCTTAATAAAATAATGTTAACGACTGGTTGAATAAGTTAGGATTATTTATAAAATAAATTGTAGCTGGCTTAGTAGTGGTTGTATGATTTGAGGCGAGCTGCCACTTGAGGCATCGTTTTAAAAGTTGGAATTTAGAAATTTGACAAAGTGAACCCGACTTAGGCATTGAAGAGATATCGGTTGTTAAGAGCAGTTTAACTATACATATTATATGGATATTTGCATTTTTAACAAGTATCAGGATTTAGGGAAAGTTTGATTTTATATGGATTATATTTACACTCGGCAGAGTTGAAAGTGTCAATATATTTATCTAAGTGTTCATGTTCCAATGGGTAAGCAGGTAATCCAAAGTTCACATGTACTTTCCTTGCACACATGGTTACCTTTATCGATAGGATCCTGTTAGAGAGAGCGAGCGACTCTATTATTCACGTTCTTCTTTGTATCGTCTGCAGGTAAAACTCGAGGTAGCGTTGTAGGCACAAAATAAGCAGGTTGATGAAGTTGATTTTAAAAGGGGTGGGTGGGTGTGATACCGGTGTAAGGAGAGTAGCATATAAAGGTTGGCGCGGATCGTTGAGCTTGCTATAACTCATTTTGGAAGGTGCAGCATGCGGTTAAGTCGTACTACTGGATGATATAAATCCTATTTGACGGCGAATACGGAATAAATGTGCGTGAAATTTCTCCACTGTCAATGTTCACTCATATGTATTTTATTTCATCACGGACATATGTTCTGACCTCTAAATTGAAAAAAAATAAATTTCTTCTAATGGATTATAACGCCTTCCACATAGGGCTGGTGTGATCGACACCTTTCTCCAAAATCATGCAATTGCTCGGTTGAATTGGCCAACTTGATCTAGACCTAATTCTCATTGAGAATGTTTGGAACAATCTAGGGTGGTGGATCTCATCCCTCCAACCCCCTGCTAGGAAAATTCATGAGCTAGAAACAGCCTTAACACAAGAGTGAGCGTTGATACCACAGAAGCTGATAAACTTCCTGATTCTTAGTATGGGTCGCCGATGTAGAGCCTGTCAATCAGTAGAAGGCGATCATACCCCATATTAACAACAATATCCAAGATATTTATGCACTGACTGCAAGAAGTCCATTGCTTGACCGGCTAATATGCACATATTCCGCGTTAGATTTCCTTGATTTAGGATATTTTAATCAAAAATGGGATAATAAATTTGTGTTTAAATTTTCATTGATAAATGTTAAATATAATTTGAGATAAATGAAAAGACTTGCGTGCCAGTGTATATTGATTTAATATAATCTTTTAAAATATATTCTGAAAGATATATATATATATATATAAATATGATTATATTTATAATTTTAATTTTTTGAAATATAATATAGTTCTAAATGTATGATTTTAAATTGTCGATTCTATGAATTGGCAAAAATATCTTCATCGCTCTAAGTATTTTCGAAAATAAAAACACTTCAATGATATATTCCCTAAAATATTGTTTCATTGCCTCAAATATAAAATGTCAGAGAGGCAAATTGTCAAGGCGGTGGTGGGCCCAGCGCTTGACAAAGAGTTAAACAAAAGTGACAAGATATCACGGGCAACTGGCACAAGTGTATCACTCGAGGCTCCCACGCCTTTTTGTCCGCCGTCCATCCTAATCTCCTAATTCTGTCACAGAGGATTATCTTCCTGGCCACAGCAGCTGAGGCCGTGGGACCGGCGAATTAATGTTATTGTTTGCCTTCCCCCGCCGTTACAGCGTTAGTTACATTACAATACATTAATGTTGTATTGGACACATTTGGTTGGACTTATTTGACCAACCTCGCACATTGAACCATTCTGTAAATATTTATTTAGAATTCCCTGTAGCATCAATTTATCAAGCCAACGTTATTAATAATAAATATATAAAATCAGTATTTGTGTTTAGACAGCTACAAATAAATGATTCCGATATTTCAGTTGGACTCCTCCTTTTGTTATTTAGTTCTTTATTGATATACAATTGTCATTAAAACCTTTATTCAATGTTATTTACCTTAAGTACTCACAAATATTGATTAGCGAATTGGAAATTAATAATAATATATTTTTTCCACATCCTAACACTTACCATCAAACTTGAGGGTCGGTGGAAGAGTGGTGTAAAACGTTAGTTTTCAACCGCTACGGCCCGGGATCGAATCCCGCATGGGGCACTTTTTTCTAATTAAAAAATAATGTTTCAATGTTCCCCGATTCTTTCAAAAGTTCAACCCCACTAGCTAGAGCAAATACCCAAACGGGGTTCTGGCACCTTTGTAAGTGCAAAGGTCGAACTGCTTTTCACATGTGTAGACATGTGGTGCACTTACAGTAAAGCAGGAATTAACTAACTCGCCATGATTATCATGGCCTGTACCACGTCTTTTACTAAGGATAAATAAAAAATAGAAAAATAAATCATCGAACCACGCGTCTCAAATTATTTACATTTACCATTACTAATAATCCACCAATTTAGCGTTATTTTGTTTTAACCACACGTGGAACCCCTTATACTTATTGATTATATATATAAAATATCATCTTTAAATTGACGCCCTCTACCACTGATAATTAAAGACTTTTTAACGATAATTTTCATTTCTCTCTGAAATATATATAATTAAAAATTTATTTCTACAGCTTTCAAGCTGGAATGAATAAAAATTGAAAGAGTATTGAAAAAAATACCCTCTTTCTTACAATTTTAGGATATCTGTATAGTCGAATTCCTTAGATTTGGTTATTACACCTATTACTCACCGCTGAGGTGTTTTATCATGTCAATGGTTAGGAATTCGCTTTTATATGAAATGTCACAAATAATCATCTTCTTTAGCGCCTATTAGTGTTTTGGGTCATTAAAAGACAAATATTGGCTAGCTTGGTAGTGTTTAAAGAAAGAAAAATCATATATATATATAATCGAAATTTACTACCTGACATACTTTTTCTTTCTTTTAATTTAATTATATATAAAAGTGGTGTTGAATGGGAGATGAAATAAATGCTGGGTGATATCTATAGAAAAATTCTTTACCTTTTATTCATTATACCCGTAGTTTTCTCCTGCAGTTGATTGTCAATCTGATCTAGTTTAGTCCGGAGTTTAAAACCTTCAATAATATGATTCAGAAAGGTATTTTAATGTTCAATGCGGTATAGCCTATCTAACTATATAAATATAACCTCTCTTCATATCAATTTAACGGTCAAATAGCAGCACATGTGCAGAGAATATTCAAAGCGCGGGAATCTCCCTAATGAACCCTGTGAGTTCACGGTGTTAACGGCGAGGCTAATAAATAAGCACCCGAAGATTACCTCCCAATTAATCGGGCAGTAAAGAGCGCCTATTATCCTTCCTATAATACACCCCCGTCTTTAAAAATAGTCGACTCTATTTCTTTGACAAATACAACTTAATTAATGAGTGAGCCATTTAATTTATGGGAGGCAGCAGATAAGAGAGAGAGAATTCTCTAAATACGAGGGCCAATTAAGTAGAGAGCCTGGCAGTAGAGGAGAAAAAGTGTGAAGAGGGTCGATAAATGCCGAAAGAGATTGATTAATGAGGTTTTGTAATGACCCCATATTGACCTCTGCTTTCTCGGGTTTACTGGCTTAGTAAACTCCCTCTTCCTTCCTCTATTGTTTGTTTCGCCTTTGTGTGGCACCATTTCTCGGTATTATTGTTGGTTATCTGGAGTTCTCCTACAGCGGACTTATATAACCTATTACTCATCCATCACACCTTATTCACTACCACTCTATATATATACCACATATATATATAGTGTGAGAGAGTTATATAGAGATAGATCGAAATTAAAACAGTTTGAATGAGAATTAAATTATATTTCAGTATATAGAGGAGAAATATAATCTTTTGGTATTACTTATAGCATACATGCAACTATATATAGTAAAATTATGGCGTCTTTACGCTCTCACTTTAAAAAAGGTGAGTTTCATATGAAAATTATCAACGGATATTTAATAAATAATATGAAATTATAATATATATAATGTGTAATAAATAAAATGTTTTATTTTATTTTATATCCAAAATATGCCTTTTAATTAATATATAATACCATTGAGAAAATATAAAATTTCTATATTTGTTTGTTGATTCAAGTAAAAGAGTTTTATTTTCACCCTCTATTTATTTATTATATATATTAAACACAAACCTCTTATGCGTTTGAATTAACTAACAAATAAATAAATTCTTAAATTTTCTTAATGAGAGAGAGAGAGATATTATTTAATACAGAATTAGCTTTCTATTCTGACTCAATGTTTACACTATACTTTATTTTCAAAATCAGTTATTCATAATTCATTATATTTTACATAACCTTTTAAAAAATTACTCTAATACATATATATATATTTCTATTATGTTGGCCTTTTATAATAATGAAGACATTTGAATCAATTTATTATTTAATATTAGAGTCATTTCAAACGAGTATATATCTATATTAATAAAATGGAAATTTCATAAGTGGATATCACTAAAAACTTTCGTTACAATGCATCAATTTCAACCAAATTTTCAACATTTATGTAAAACGAGATGGAGCAGGTTTTGCTTAACATCAAAATATATTTCCTAACATTAACATGCGTAACTTCGCTGTTATCGATTAAATACAAAAAAAATCAACAGAGTTAATTTTATTTATATATAAATACAAAATTAAATTTCAACAGAGTTAATTTTTTTACATACTAGCTAATAATCTCAATCTAAAAAATATTCAAAACAAGCAATTTTAAGATAACACCATATGTAAAACAGTCGGCCAAGAAAACAACAACGATATTACATCTTTCTCACATATTCACACACAATCTTGATTAATAATTAAAACTAATCTTTAACATTGTTTATTATACTTCAACTTTTATTTCTACATTTGTTTTTAAATACCCAATTGTTTTATCATGTTTCTAATTTCGCCTAACAAATATACAAATGTATAGTGACCAACATATGCAAATTTTATCTTTGTTTTCATTTAACCTGATATCGTAAACATAACATCCATTGTAAGCATTTTTCTGTTCACCTTCCGTGGTTTCTCTTTTCTCTGATAGTTTTTAGGTGTAGTATATTTTCTTATTACTAGACTACAAACATTCCCTCGAGAAAAACCTGGGCGAAGCCGGGTACATCCGCTAGTATATTATATAATCTAAAATACAATTATTTTATTTAAAAAATATATATATATTTTAATATATTCATTCATTTACTGTTTTACATATTTGACGATAGATTCAACACATACCACTTTAATTATTATTGTTGTAAATATGTATAGTTAACCCTACCTTTTCTAATAAAATCACGAATATAGAATTCATTTTATAAATTTTATATTACTGTGATAAAAATAAGTTTATGTGTAATTTACTTCAGGTTATTCAAAAATAAAATCTACTTGAAAGGTAAATAATTATCTTTACTTTTTACGACTGCACCTCTTTTCAACAATCAAACACAAAAATAATTCTAACACAATATATATATATATATATATATATATATATATATATATATATATATATATATATATATATATATATATACGTATATATATATATATATAGCTCTATATCTTGGATATGCAAATCACCGTTTAAATCTGGTTACTTACATCTTTATATTGAAAAATGTTACATGGTAACAAATTGAGATATTAACTCTCCATGCAATCTAACATACCTTGAGAAAGCCATATCACCCGATTTAGAAAACCCAGTAAATCTCTTGGAGATAATGGTTTCTGGCTAATTATACTCATCAATCTAAGGCTGGTTTTGATTTCATGATATCAAGCAGAAATTACAATGGAATCTTTGAAAATAGATAGAATAGCTTATTAGTTGTATAAGATAATTCTATTATTGAAAATTTGAGAAACATTTTTCAAGGGGAATATTGATCTTAAAATGGGAGATCATTAGTAAATGACCGCCCTAAACTCAAGATGGTCACAGCCCGAATTCACGGTATCCAAGTAGGATTTATAAATTTGCAAAAGCTAGTTTAAAGGCTGGGTCGCCGACCCGACTCAGCTCGGTGACATACACCGTCAATATATACGAACTAGCCGAGTGACCCGGGCAACGGCCCGCGCAGATACGAACAAAGATAAATCCCAGGCATTCAGAGAGATCTCCAAGGAAAATTTACAGAGAAGAAATTCTTATTATAAGCAAAAATATGATTAACAATTGAATTAGAAGCACTAAATATCTACCATTAGATATTTAAAAATTCAATAATACAAACGCACTTGTTTTAAAGCAATTTGGTGAGGGTGAATGAAAAGTTAAAATTGAAGCAAATATTCTACGCTATATTTCAAATTGAATAAATAAAAATAACTATACTAATACTTGTAAAATAAAAATGTGTAAATACCAGGAAGTAAAAAATAACAAAATTTTGGAAAAAAGATCGTTATGTATCGTTCAATATTTTGGAGGAGATTTCTTGAAACTTTATAACTAAATTTTAGTTAGTGTATCATATATATAGATGTGCGTAATTATATTGGAATCCGATTACTGAAATATAACAGATATATTAAAATATTTATTGACTTTATGCAATTTTTGCTTGTAAAAATTAAATGTGAAACAACATTATACTAACAATTATGAATTAAAAAAGGTAATTATATATAAAAACTAAATTATAAACACGAAATACTTATCATTAGAAAAAAATATAAAATTTAATAATTCAAACTCTCTTGTTTTGAAACAAAGCAATAAATAAATTGAAAGCAAAAAATCTACGATTGGAAAATGGAATAAATTGAAAAATAAATATAATTAATAAAATTTGGATAATAAAAATAAGTGTGACATACAAGAGGGAAAAAATAACGAATATTTTGGTTTATGTAAATCGCTATGTATAGTTCAGTATCTATGGAGAATATTGCTTAAAACCTTACAACTAAAACCTCTGTTAGTGTATTATCTATATAGATATGCGTGATGATATTGGAATCCTATTACTGAAGTATATAACAGATATATTGAAATATTGACTTTTTCCATTTTTTGCTTGTAAAACAAATAAAAATATGAGAAATATAGATATACTAACAAATTATAATAAAGGTAATCATAACAATTAAATAAGGAAAAAATACAGAAATTAATATAATTCAATAATTCAAACGTACATGTTATGAACACAAAGCAATTTGGTGATGATAAATAAATAAAGTAAAATTCGGAAGCAAATTTCTACAATTGGAAAATTTAATAAATTAAAAAATAAATATAAAAACTAATATTTAGAGAATAAAAATAAGTGTGACACACGAAGCAAAACATACTGAAAATATTGGTCTATAAATCGCAATGTATATTTTCGTATCTTTGTGGAGTAGATTGCTTAAAACTTGCTTAATCTGAAAACTCAAGTAGTCTATTATCTATACAGATAGTCACACGTCTCTTTTGACGAAAGAGGAAGCCCGTCAGTTTCTAGACATTCTTTATAGATACACACAGAGATTTTGAAAATTAAGTATTCATAATAAATGAAAGGTATGTGTGTATTATATAAATTGGACAGTTCGCGTAACTATGATGCAATGGAAGCCGCCTCTTTAGTGACGAAGATCCTATCCAGAAACAATGGTATACAGGTTAGCATTTTTCGAACTTTCAAAGCTGAGATTGTGGTTTACTCCGAGATATAAATTTTCATGTTCTGCGTAGAGAGAGATGGTCAAATAAAAGCATCTTATTAATAGATGCAATAAATCTGTTCTAAAACGCATCCTAATAGGATACCTAGGTAGTCTGAGATTTGGGTTGAAGGTGTGTCTGCTGATAGGTAGATTGTCCTTTTCCTCATGCTGCTGTATTTATCTCTTTACAATAAGGCAGAGAACAAGAAGTAAGAAGCATTTGGTTAAACGATTTGATAACGGAAAATGTAATTTCAAATGAAGCAGAAAGTCATTTTCGAAACTTTCTTTGCAATTACAGAGACTACACACTTGGCATCTTAAAAACCTAAGACTAGTAACCGAAGAAAAGATCTATCCCATCAAGGTCAGCATGTATGTCGTAAAAACCACAATTGTAAAACTTTGGCTATTATCATTTTAACTACAAGACTATTATAGACACGTATGATTCCTTTGAAAATCAAACAATTTCTACTGCCCTTACTGCAATGGAAAAATTAAAGGGAGGGCCTGGCTCATCAGTGGTGAACCCTCGGGTTCGCCAGTTTAATCTACCGTTTAATTTTCAAAAGAAGCATACGCGTCTATAATAGTTTCGAATATTCATAACAGATGGCGCGCTATGCATCATAATACAACAAGACTATATAAAGCTGAGGTTTTGTGGAAGTCGTATTATCAAGCGCTCTCCTTGGCTTAGCTTGAATTCTCTACACAGACATCGGGACCACCTCGGTCAGAGGGGAGCGGAAACGGTCAAGAAGTCTCACTGAAGGGAGGAAGGTAGAACAATATAATTGGCAAAGCGCACTTAGGCCCAATTTCCAAGTATAAGAGAAAAATATAAAAGACGAAATTCAATATTCCCTTCCCTTAGTTAAATTGGGGTGATGTTAAAATTCAGAATTAAAAAGAGTTTCCACGTGTTTTAAATAATGGGAGATAAAAGATATAAAATAAAAGCATTTATGTGTGCTGTTAGCCTTTATATATTAGAATATACATAAAATTGTGTCATCTCGTTTTCAGGTATGAAACCTCTTAATAAGTTAGAACAAAATATCATATTAAACGGAAACCGGTTACAAAATGATGGGTCATTCCTTAGCTAGATTGAAATAAAACAAGATATTAAAAGAATAACTATAAATATGTCAAATCTTATAATAGTGAATTGGCTGACAGGATCTTACAATCGCATAAAAGGATAAATTAAATAACTTCCTCTCCAGCAAAGTCTCGGATACCTTCCAAAAATAGTTTAATGAAAAGTAACTTTGAAAATTTATTTTTGCACATATCGTTGAAATATTTAAATCGAGTCTTTAAAACCATAATAAGCAGATTTGTATGACCAGATCTTATTATTAATACACACTGAATGCCCTAACTATACATATGTTGCAACAGATTGCTTGGTAAAGTTCAGCAAAATTTGGTATGGTAATTAAAAATTGCGTGCGAAAAATGAAAAAATAAAAAAAAAAAATAATTGTCGGGATTATTGCTCTCTTTCATTAGAGACTCTTTGCACAAAAAATTCTGTTTTCAAGTTATCTTCGAAACAACCTAGAAGTGAGTAATTCCGAGGAATTTTCAATTACCATCTACCCACATGCCTCAAATGTCCTTTCATCGATTATAAATTAACATTCAATTTACACCTCATATTTATCATTATATTAATATTATGTATTCAACTTATATTACATGCATTGTATGTATATTTAGAGATTTCTCAACGAATCTCTTTTAACAGGGAATATAGAATATCCATCTATATTTATATATGCAAAGATTGCAACTTTATATAAAACATCATACTTTTTGGGAATGTATATTTAGTAAGTTCCATTATGTTAGCATATGGTAATACAATTTTCCCCATTTCACTCTAAGCAAGAAACTTTAATTAAAGTTACGTTAAACCACTGAAACTACCTTACACAACACCAAATTTTAAATTAACTCCCTGATCTCTTTTAAGAGAGAAGGTGGTCAATTAATTGTAAGGTTGAAAAATAATATTTTCTTTTTGCTCTTTTTGTGTAAAGCCGCGCTAGTTGCGATTTATGCAAAAACAACAGAGGTAATCCGCTTTAATTAAATTAAAGCTTATAGGCTGATCGATCCAGCTGCGGTCTTCTACTTCGAAATAAGCACATCAAAACATGTTCGAATAAAAATTGCTTCTAACCTATAATTACTTCCATCCTACTATACATTAGGTCTATATGAGCGATATTAATGGTGAGATTTGATAAAAACGAATGAATTCGAATATATAAATTCATTGTAAATGAAGATAGAAATTAATTTACTCATCTATCATATCCATTGATTGAGATATATAAATTTTTATAATACAACGTGTGATTAATAATTTCCAGTAATGAGACTGTATCACGTATAATATTCAAAATAATGAAATAATATCATAAGAAAACCTTATAGATAAAACATTTATCAACACGTTGAAAATAAATTAACCACACAGACGTACGCGCTCAAGTTTTTTCCAATTTATAAGCTCGAGTATATCCGAACATTTTCTAACTTTAATATGGAATATTGAAAAACAGATAGTTAGTTTGCGTATAGTTTTGCTTTAAATTAGGGAAAACAGCTTCCTAATTATTTCAAATGTTGAAGCAGGCTTTAAAGAAGATGCCCTAACACAATCGAAGACAATTGAATGGTTTTCACGATTTAAAGGTGGTCGAACAAGCGTCAACAAAGATCTACACGCTGGCAGACCTTTATCGATAAGAAACCCCGAAAATGCATACAATATCAAGTAATCGATCAAAGAAAACCCGAAAATAACTATCAAAGGGCTATCAAAAGACTTGGATATCTCTTTTGGAACATGCCAAACCATCATAAAGAATTACTTGCATCTTGAACAATTCCCGGATAAATTTGTCTCACATCTCTTAACGCATGAGCAGAAAGAGCATCTCAAAGAAACGTGCAAAAACATGATCAAAATGTTTAATTCTGATCCCCATTGGCTCAAAAATGTTATCACGGGAGATGAAACATGGGTGTACGGATATGATCCCGAGACTAAGAGGCAATCAAGCCAGTGGCTAGAGTCTGGAGAACCAAGATTCAAGAAAGCAAGGATGATCAAATCAAAGCTTAAGTGTCTTCTTATCACTTTCTTTGATGTAAAGGAATTGGTAAACTATGAATTCGTGCCCTAGGGTCAGACCATTAATCAAGATTACTATATTGATGTATTGCGACGTTTAAGAGTGCCGTGTGTCAAAAACGACCCGGAAAATGGCATCAGAAAAATTAGCTCTTGCATCATGACAACGCACGGCCACATACGGCCGTCATTGTACAACCTATTTGGCTAAACACGGAATTGTTTTACTACCCCAGCCACCCTATTCTCCTGACCTTCCTCCCAACGACCTTTTTCTTTACCCTAAAATTAAAAAAGTCTTAAAAGGACGTCGCTTCAACTCAATGCTTGAAATAAAATAGAATACGAATAATATTTTGAAAAGTCTGAAAGATGAGGATTTTCAGAGGTGTTTTGATATCTGGAAAAAAATATGGAACAAGTGTCTAGATAGTGACGGTGATTATTTTGAGAAATTTTAAATAAAACTTTATTATACTTTGGTATTTTTTTAAATATTTAGAATTCCTGGAAATTATTGATCACACACACACTATGTATTTTAAAAATAATTGAATCTGCATATATTCATCCCCCCCTCAAATTTATATTCGAAAAAAAGCACCCAATTTGAACAAAATTGGGTGGATAACATAATGTTCCGTACGCCCGTTATATGAATATAAATAGGATACTGCTGTATCATAGTGCATGCACAGTAACGTGAATGGTTATCAAAGCCAACATTACAACTTTTTTGTTTAAATTACATGGGAATTATTTCACATGTTTTCATTTTATTCAATAACACCTTCCAGCTTGATGCCTATCATATAATATTATGGTAGCCTAGTGACACTCTAGGGGCATCTTTCAATTTTTCTTAATAGAAGAGGAACAAAAACAACCTTTAATACATTATGTATGACCTTGACCCCGAGCAAGATATCTTATTGTTTTCATCCGAACCCGGAAATAAAGCAGTAGAAAGTCACAAAAGCGTTTAGAACCTTCTACAAAGATATTTTTAGACTTCTATATGCTAAGGCTCGACTTTCTAAGCAACTATACCGATTGAGTTTCAGAGACAGCCCTAACTGCTGCAAACATCAATGTTTCATATCATATGTGACTCATTGTCACACTTTACGAAATTGTACATGAAATATATATGATTTTAAACATATTTAACTTAAAAGGAAAATACAATCATATCACTAAACCTTGATCCCTACAAATATATGTAACATCGCATATCATTTGGATTTTATTTTATCTATTAATTATCAATATTTAATATTATACATCAAAAAGGCGCGCACGCATGGCGCTTTTCTTCCTCTGAAAACTTTATAAACACGAAGTTCATTCTTCCTTCGTGGAACCGAGCAGTTGTTGATTAGTTATGAACTTAAGGATTGGTGATATGTCTGAGAGGGATATCAGATTCTCCTTTAATTATTTTGGGAGAGCTTAAGACACTAATTTGATATTCCATCAAACCGTTATTTTGGAAATAAGAAATATTAACAATAAAATAATTTCAATTCACTTTATGAATATTTACTCTAGCTTTAAATATTACACAGAAACAAATAATTTCAAAATCCAATCCTATGGTTTTTGTTTCTAAGTTTTGATAGAGTGGATAAGAAATATCAGCGATTGTGAATGTTATTTTCAGGCGAGAAAAACATTGCCATAATAAATTGGATTCAACAAAAAAATAATAGTATATTTATAGAAAATATTCATGGAACTCTCAGTTTTGAAAATGTGAAATAAAACAAGAATCATATTATTCCAATGTGATGAATGTTCTCAGTTTCAAATGATGTACAATTTAAATTATAAATATGAGGTAAAAAAAAAGGAAAATATCACACTAAAGGGTGGAGTGTCGACGAAGGCTACAGGCCCAGATAAGAGGATACTACTTAGCAAAGATCGTTGTTCAGCGCGATGGCATCTCGTTTGTCACCTAATACGACTAGTCTTAAAAAGTCCGGAGGACCTTTATCTATTTTCGGAGTGGTACCTAGTGAAACTCAAGTGCTTGACTTTTATAATGTCGCTTGTATGTCAAGTCGTGAGATTTGAACTGTCTCGCCTCCGTCTGGTTTGCCTGAAATTTGGTTTCTCTCATTGGTTACATATAATTTATATATACAGAGTGCTTCAAAAAAATGTATACACACTTTGAACTTCCATAGAAAATTTATTTACCGTTCTACAAAGTTAAATTTCAGGAAAATAGAAAACTGAAAGTCCAATATAAATGAAACATAAATAACAAATGTTAATACTGTTCAAATTGGTGACCTGCAGCATCAATACAATTCTGAGTACGAGTCACCACAGATTCTGTACATCGTATCAAAACGTCCAATGAGATTTCTCTACACACTGCTTGAATCTCATTCCAAAGAATGTCTAGGTTACGTGGTTTACGTTTGTACACCCCATCTTTTACTGTGCCCCACAATAAGAAACCCAGTGGTGTAAGGTCTGAAGAGTGTGCTGGAAACTCGATTGGCCCCCTGCGTCCTATCCATTTGCCCGTACTCAGAATTGTATTGATGCTGCAGGTCACCAATTTGAACAGTATTAACATTTGTTATTTATGTTTCATTTATATTGGACTTTCAGTTTTCTATTTTCCTGAAATTTAACTTTGTAGAACGGTAAATAAATTTTCTATGGAAGTTCAAAGTGTGTATACATTTTTTGGAAGCACCCTGTATAACTGATTTTTGATTGTTATGCTATATATATTGACATACGAGGTCTGTTAAAAAAGTATCGGACTTTCGGGCGGGAAAATAAAACAAGCATATCTGGAACGCTGGAAACCTAATCACTCTCAAAGTAGTCTCTTTGGGACTCAACACACACCTTTCCCAGCAGTGCTGCCATTGTTGTAAAATTTCCGATAAATATTCGGATTCGGATTGGTGTTTAGCTCGGTTGTCGTTTCTGTCATAATAAAATCGTTTTTCTTTCAATGACCTCTTGGGCTTGGAGTAGAGCTAGAAATCGCAGGTAGCCATATAAGGAGAGTAACCTGACGAAATACAGGAGTCTGGGGTTTCGCCAAAAGGTCTGTATGTTTCATCTAGTGCGATGAATATGTTGGATCACTGTCGTGATGGAGGCCCCAATTGCCTGTTGACCACCACTCCGGTCTTTTGCGCAGCACAGCATCACAAAGGCGACGGAG
>CP092886.1:113557606-113707187 GCA_030710605.1 Cordylochernes scorpioides | reverse complement strand
CAATATATCCTCCTGTAACAAAGCTTCAATTTATATATATAAGAAATATAAGCACAAAAACCCATAAATTATATATATTTAAATAAATATATTAATGTGATGCATTAGCGCGCCTTCTGTAATGAAGACCTTAAACTATTTTTGACCCTATTATTCTTTTTAAAAAAAATTCATACGCGTCAAAAAATCGTTCAAAATAAATAGATTTTGAATATAATTTTTAAAATATAATTTCCTTGTCGAAATTCAATATATTTGAAAATTGATTCATATAAGGCCCAGCACATTAGAATGGAGTATATAAATTGTCTGCATAATTATTTTTGTTCAGAAATACAAACGAAATGTTTATCAAATGAAAAAAAAAAAAAAAACAATAACCTCGGACAAATATGAATGAATACACAATTAACATATTTATTATTATTTTGCAGCGATATTATATATACATATATATTAAAAATTAAGAAGGCATCTCCTGAACGCGAGCACATTTGCTTTTTAGATGGCAGAGCGACATCTTGTGGAGCAAAGATAAACTAAACGTTTATTTAGCTTGCTCCGAGATATTTGGCCAACCCAATTTCTTGATATATCAAGAAAAGCCATACACGAACGTGTTTCGCGCTGTTGGCGCTCGTCAGCGTGGAGTAGGCTGTAACCACTGCGACTAAAAATATTTTTGGTTCCAGAGGCTTCTTGAGAAATCAAGAAATGGGCATTTGAGGACAAATTTGAGTAAAGACGCTTAACAATGAAAAAAATATAGAAAAAAAATAAGTGGGTAAGGTGTTAGATTCGTGGATGGCTTTTCTTGATTTATCAAGAAATTGGGTTGGCCAAATATTACAGAGCAAGCTAAATGAACGTTTAGTTTATTTTTGCTTCACTAGATGGCGCTCAGCCATCTAAAAAGCACATGTGCTCGTGGTCAGGAGATTCCTTCTTTATTTTAATATCAACACCTGACCCAATTATCTTTTATTTTTTTCTATTGTTTTTTTTTTTCATGTGGTAAGCGTCTTTACGCAAATTTGGTCTTAAATACCCATTTCTTGATTTCTCAAGAAGCCCTGGGACCAAAAATATTTTTGGTCGCAGTGGTTACAGCCTACTCCACGCTGACGAGCGCCAACAGCGCGAAACGCGTTCGTGGATGGCTTTTCTTGATTTATCAAGAAATTGGGTTGGCCAAATATCACGGAGCAAGCTAAATAAACGTTTAGTTTTTTTTTTGCTCCACTAGATGGCGCTCTGCCATCTAAAAGGCACATGTGCTCGTGGTCAGGAGATGCCTTCTTTAATTTTATAATCAACACCTGACCCACTTATCTTTTATTTTTTTCTATTGTTTTTTCATATATATATATATTTATCGTATATTTTAAACTGTATAATAATGACACTTTTAGTATATGTCACATATGTTCCAATTAGTTAAAGCCTATACCTTAAAAGATCCTGCCCTTCTTTTGGGATGTACACCGTTTCTGTTTGCTGCCACCCCATATTTTGTATATATGCTATATATTTATTGATAATACCTGTAAACCCCTATTTATATGTAACACTAAAAATGTTGACGTCAAAATAAATATCCAAAGAGTGTTTGTCAGCTGGTGGCAGGGACAGAGGTGAGGAAAAAAGCCAAAGCCCAGCCCATGTGAGGCCCCCAGAGACATATTATAGACGATACCCCTGAAAACAGGACAGGTTTTGGCAGGGGGTCAGAAGATGGTTCTAGGAGGTGACCATCGACAGACGGCTTCTGTCTAACAAAAACTCTCTCTCCATGTCTCGGTGATAAGCATCCAAGTTTGTGTCATGGCCTCTACCTCTGTCCGGTGGGCTGTTCCCGATCTCTCTCGTTGCTAACATCTAGCCCTGCCTCTGCTTCTTGTTGTCCGCGTGTGGGAAGAACATCAACACTCGCCTCACGTACACGACTGCCAGGTCATCCATTTGTCGTCACATTTTCAACAATATTACATATATATACTAGCGGATGCGTACCCGGCTTCGCCCGGGTTTTATCCGAGTGAAAGTTTGCCTAACGAATATTATTGATGATAATATTCCGGAACACACAGAATATTATGATAATAATGATAATATTATTCGTTATATTGTGGCGAAGAAATATTTTATTATTTAATTTAATATTATTTAATGAAAATATTCAACAGATTATTAAAATATATATTACCCTGTAATTGTGAAATCATCTTTAAAATATTTATTTGCTTGCTTGCTTAAGATTTCCTAGCTGTAGAGAGTTTTGCTGACTTGTTAATAATTGTCGACTCGTCGCTGTGACGTCATCAATAAATATTTTACATCTTAGGATATTTCAAGGCTTGATTTCTACGTTACAATATTATATATTTATATAATATATAAATTATGTTTTCGAGCAAACATATCCACTCTCTCTACTGAATAGATTTTAAAAAGATATATAAATAAAAATATTTTGAGATATACTACATGATCTTAGCCAAAAAGCCGAGAAACGATATTTTATATATAGAGATGACTTGGCTTCGTGTGTCTTCTGCCTGAGTGAATGCCTAGCTTGCTCCGTGTTATTTGGCCAACCCAATTTCTTGATAAATCAAGAAAAGCCTTCCACGAACGCGTTTCGCGCTGTTGGCGCTCGTCGGCGAGGGGAAGGCTGTAACCACTGCGACCAAAAAGATTTTTTGTTCAAATGGCTTCCCGAAAAATCAAGAAATGGGTATTTAAGTATATTACCTGACCCACTCATCTTATTTTTTCTATTGTTTTTTCATGTGTTATGCGTCTTTACGCAAATTTGGCCTTAAATACCCATTTCTTGATTTTTCGGAAAGCCATTGAGACCAAAAAATATTTTTGGTCGCAGTGGTTACAGCCTTCTCCACGCTGACGAGCACCAACAGCGCGAGACGCGTTCGTGGATGGCTTTTCTTGATTTATCAAGAAATTGGGTTGGCCAAATATCACGGAGCAAGCTAAATAAACTTTTAGTTTATTTTTGCTTCACTAGATGGCGCTCTGCCATCTAAAAAGCACATGTGCTCATGGTCAGGAGATGCCTCCTTTATTTTTAATATATATATATATTTTATTTTAAAAATTATATATTTCATAGATAAATACTCTGTTTAAATCGACCGCCAGAGGTCACTCTTCACATATAAAACTCGTTGTTGTTCTTCCCCGTTGGCCGACCCAAAACATTTGTACATTATGTAAATAAGCTTTTGTTTTATTTATTCTTACGCCTTAAGCCAGGCATTACCTTTTACCAAATTATGTTTTTATATATTCCTTTAGCACAATAAAAGCAATTAATGATCAAAACCATTATTATTTTTATTTCAAGATTTTAGCCACGACTGCACCACCATAGTATAATCACCAAGATGATCCAAAACAACAGAAATCTTATCTTTTTAAATTTAAATATAATATATATATATATGTTCCCTGCTTCGCCCGGTTTTTACCCGAGTAAAGGTTTGCCTAACGAACATTTGTTAAAACGATTGTAGCAAACATCCAATCCCTACTGAATCTATACTTTTCTATACCCTCAATAATTTGAAAATTTTCCCTTGAAAAATACTCGATAAGTTGAATAAAATCAATATTAATTGGTTTACTCGGTACTTTGAAGTTGAAGCAATAGTATCTTGCCACAAAGGAACATTTGTAAATAACTGTATTTAGCGAATGTACCCGGCTTCGCACGGTTTTTTACCCGAGTAAAAGTTTGCCTAACAAATATTTGTTAAAAAGATTCTAGAAAAAATCCAATCCACCTATATATAGATTTATAAACGTATATAAATATGAATATACAAATATTGATATATGCGTTTAAATATATTTTTGAGAAACATAATTCTTTTGAGAAAAGATTTATTAAATTTTGAATAAGATTTCTTCTTTAAATATATATTAATATTGAAATGCCAAGTTTTTTTACAACGTCATGGAAATATTATATTACTAAATCCTTTATTTTTATACTTTATTTATTATACTTGTAACACATTTTAGCATTTTTACAATTTATAAATGTGATTTCACCAGATGCCGCTAGAGGCGCTGCTTGCTAGTGAAAGTAGAAAATTTGCTAATAAAATTGCAACGATTTATTTCAAATCAAATTCAAACCAGAAGCTTTCCCAGTAGTATAGTAAATACCTTCCTAAAGTTTCACGGCGATTGGATAATCCTTTCTTTTAAAAACATTCATCGTGTACACAAACTAAAAAACTACATGTAAAATTATTAACCAATTAAATTCATCTATCGTCGCTACCAGTGCGGTGCCAGGCGGTAAAAGGCTGGAACTAACGCTTTTTGGTTTTACATTTTTAAAAAGGCACATTAATCTTTTCAGTTTTTTGAATAGCCTATATGTTAAAGGAAATCTTCAGCTACCTACATGCGAAATTTCACAATAATTGATTTTGTAGATTTTGCGCAACGCGATAACAAAATCGATTTTGGATTTAATTTTTATAGATATAAGGATATATTTAATATATTAAGATATGTAACTTATTCAGATTGTAATTTTATAATAATATTATTCATGCACATATTTCCCTCACCTACTTTATATTTTATATTATTTCAACCTTGATAATATAACACTATGCGGCGCTGAGTTTGTGTATACAAAAATGTAATGCCTCGATAAAGGTTGGCGTTATGCCAAATGAAATATTGGCAATAAATATTTTATTCAATCCAATATATGCCTTTTAACTATTTAATATATATATATATACTAGCGGATGTGTACCCGGCTTCGCCCGGGTTTTATCCGGGTGAATGTTTGCCTAGCGAATATTATTGATAATAATATTCCGGAACACACAAAATATTATGAAAATAATGATAATAATATTTGTTACATTATATATTTATATAATATATAAAATATATTTTTCAACCAAAATATCCTCTCTCTCTACTGAATATATTTTTAAAAAATTAATATATAAATAAAATATCTTGAGATATACTACATGATCTTAGCCAAAAGGCCGAGAAACGGTATTTTATATATATATATATATATAGATGACCTGGGTTCGTGTGTCTTCTACTCGAATGAATGTTTCGCTGGTAGATTTTGTTCCTTCCTACACTAAAAATTATTATCTCGCTCCGCCCGTGAACTGCTTTAGTGAATATTCCCCTAAATAATTTTGTTTATGTCAATCAAGCATGATACGGCAATATTGTCATTATCATTTCTGACTAAAAAATATTGTTGCTCAGTTCTTGGTTAATTATAATTTTTCTTGGTTGAAGTGCGACAAAAAACTCTTCCATATTTAACTCTCTGTCCTGTTCAAATTTCAGCGAGATTAGTTACATATTGAGGGCGTGCATAGCCAACAAACATATATATATATTCCTGGCTTCGCCCGATTTTTACCCGAGTAAAGGTTTGCCTAACAAACATTTGTTAAAATGATTCTAGCAAACATCCAATCCCTACTGAATCTATACTTGTCTATACTCTCGATAATTTGAAAATTTTCCCGGTCCCTTGAAAAATTCTCGGTAAGTTGAAAGAAATCCGTATTAATTGGTCCACTCGGTAATTTGAAGTTGAAGGAATAGTATCTTGCCACAAACGAAGATTTGTAAATAACTGTATTTAGCGAATGTACCCGGCTTCGCCCAGTTTTTATCCGAGTAAAAGTTTGCCTAACGATCATTTTTTGAAACGATTCTAGAAAACATCCAATTCACATATATATTGATTTATAAACATGGAAACTTTCTCCCCGGATTATAAATACTATAGAATAAAGCGTTAGGAGAAAATAATTTTTAATAATCGACTACAATCAATCAATCAGCATTTCAGTAAAATTAAGAAACAACTTGCCCTCTCCCAATATCCACACCATTTCATATATAAATATCAATACAACCCGGCCCATATGAAACCCAAGTTACCCCATAGAAATACCTGCATCTTACCGTACTCAACACAATCCTCTGCCATATCTCACCTTCTTAAGCCTCACGGCATCAACACCTACTATACAAACAATAAAAGCCTGGCCACCATTCTTAGACATCCTATTACCCGATTGCCGAGACCTGCCAGTGTTCAATCATCGGGTGGCTCGGTCTACTCAGTCTCATGCAACGATTGTAGTGCAACCTATATAGGTGAGACTGGTAGGTCCGTGGCCATCAGGATGGTTGAGCATGGCAGGTGCGTCAATAACAAAGACAACAAATCCCTCATCTACAGCCATATTCTTGACACAGGCCACTCTTTCGATTTAACTTCACCCACCACCTTATACAATAACATCTCCAATAAATACCAAAGACTGATCATAGAGGCCATTGTATCCCTATCAAAAAATAGCATTAACCGACATGTAGATTTACCTGCACAATATCAGGATATATGTAATAACTTGAATAACCGTTAAAACCCCCCCCCCCCTCCCCCCAGTATAGTTCCAATATGGCCGCTGATGGCAGGTTGAACAGTCGATATCCTAATACTAGTCTCTCTTCATTATATAGTCACATGTTTTAGCCAATTACAAACCTACCATTTATTTGTCAACCGGCATTACAGGATTAGCATAGTTACATAAATATATTATACAATAGCTTAGATTTGCAAATATTTTTAAACTAAATTGTTTTTTAGCCGTCCTATATTATTTTTCTCATATGTAAATATATCTTAAAAAACGGAATCCTATTTAAGGCCTATTGCCATCATGTATCATTACCAGTTGAAGGGCGTGACTGCCCGAAAGCTCGTGTAGTCGATTATTAAAAACTAGACGAATGGCCCGGGCAACGCCCGGGGTTTACCCGAGTGCGAATATATTCTAAAAACGTTGACTTGGGTGGTCGCTATTAACAGGGTGGTCTGTATAGACAGGTGGATGTATCACACAGCTGATAACAGGGTTGTCTAGAGTGGTCGCTATAGACAGGGTGGTCTGTATAGACAGGTCTATGAGAGAGGCACAAACTTACAGGTTGTTGACGCCGCAATCCCCAGAGAGAGTGTTTTTTGTTGCATCATGCTGTGACTCACACGACGACCCAAGGTCAACAGGGGTGGAGCAGCAAGCTTAAGTCTATCACCGTCTGGCGGCGCTGCTTGCGAGTTATATATACAATTCTGCAAATAACTCTAAGGATATTCAAGATATTCAAGAAATTATTTTTCGAAAACCTTTCCGGGGATATACCTAATAATATCCCAGAATTTCATGGCGATTGGATGTATGGTTTTTGAATAACAGGGTTGTCTAGAGGGGGGCAGGGAGGCCACGTGTTCGCTGGCGGCCAATGGGCGCGCATTCTATCCGTGAGCTTCAGACAAACAGACAAACAAACAGACAGAATAAGGCAAATATATAAGTAGATTATTTTCTCCTAACGCTTTATTCTATAGTATTTATTGATCTATAAACGTATATAAATTTTGTTATATGCGTTTAAATATATTTTTCAAACACATTATTTTTTTAAAACATCTATTATATTTTAAATAAGATATTGTCACTTTTGTGAATTTGTTATTAATTATTTTAAAATTAATTAATTAAAAATATTAATTTAAAAATTCATTTTTGGTATCATCATCACATACAATGTAATTTTTTATATAAACAAACGATAATAAACAAAAACAACAATGGGGCTCAAAAATCATTTATTTTGGTTAGCAGCCCCGTAAATAAAGATATTTTCACACAACTAAAACAATGTAATTTGCATCTTAATTATTATATAACAACAACAAATTGAATTAACAATGTAAAGATATATTTTAACATTACATTTTAACATTTAACACAAAAACGTTACAATATTTTCTTTAAATATATATTAATATTAAAATGCCAATTTTTTTTTACGTCATTGAAATATTATATTACTAAATTCTCAAATTAAATTTATTATACTTGGAACACATTTTAAGCATTGTTACAATTTATAAATATATTTTCACCAGGACCGCGAGAGGCGCTGCTTGCGAGTGAAAGTAGAAAATTTGCAAATAAAATTGCAACGAATATTTATTTCAAATCAAATTCAAACCAGAAACCTTTCCAGTAGTATGGTAAATAACATTCTAAAGTTTCACGGCGATTGGATAATCTTACCCTTTAAAAACATTCATCATGTAAACAAACTAACATTCATCGTGTAAACAAACCACGTGTTAATTATTAACCAATCAAATTCATTTATCGTCGCGACCAGTGCTGCACCCAAGCGGTAAAAGGCTGGAACTAACGCTTTTTGGTTTTTTATTTTTTAAAAAAAGCACATTAATCTTTTTAGTTTTTTGAATAGCCTATATGTTAAACGAAATCTTCAGCTACCTACATGCGAAATTCCATAATTATTGAGTCAGTAGATTTTGCGTGAAGCGATAACAAACATCGATTTCGCATTTCATTTTTATAGATATAAAGGAAAGGAAAGGATAAATAAATAAAATAAATTACAATATTTTGGATTATTTTCATATGTATATATATATATATATATATATATAATGAATAAATACCGTCCAAACTTGAACATTTCATATATTATATATAGAATGATATGATTATTTATAGCATATAATACTCAAGTAGTATATATTAATATATATATATATATATATAATTTATACCTAAAATGACAGAAGTGTGAAATATAAATTAATTTCTATACCTAGAGTATAAATTGTTAAGTTTTTAAACTTAATAACTCAATTCAAATGTTAACAATAAATCATTTTATGGCATTAGAATTAGACTAGGAATTTATTATCACATTTGAATGTAATATTAAATTTTTCTCTTTTTTGGCCTGACATTTAATCATTTCTATAAAAGGGGGATTTAATAAAGTTTTAAAAATGGAGGTTAATTTAATAAAGTTTTTAAAATAAAGGTTAATTTTTTATAAAGGTTTTGACACTTTCCTAAATTTCGTTGAAATATTAAAAATACTTTGAAGGAAAATCAAGTGTCGCTCCAATGTGGATTTAATATTAGGCCTAGGTATTGTGTTTTATTTTGGAATTTAATTTGGAAACTCTTAAAATTGAATAAAAAACTTTACATAATTATTTTTATTTAACGTTTTATTCAATACATTATATATATATATATTGTTCTGTTTTTTAAATGGTTTATGATATAATGATAAATTTAATAATTTTACAAAATTTTATTTATTTTTTACTTTTTTATTTAAAATATTGAATAGAGATATATCTGATATATAATATGGAAAGATAGCGTTATTTTGAACATTTTGGTATGCAAAATAAAGCGCATCAGCCAATATTAAGGAAATTTTGTTTAAAAAATAAAAGTTGAATTTTAAAATTCAAAAACACAATTTAAAAAATAAATCGAAGATGGATTTTAAGATAAAAATTTTGAAAGTGTCGTTTGGTATAATTTTTTTCCATTAATACGAAGTGACATTAAGGTATCTGTCATATCAAGACATTTTGAAATCACATTTTAATTACATTTAACGAATAGATTTTTTTTCATATTATAAATCCATTCCAAGTGACGCAAATATTTTTTGATATTCTATGTATATATTATGTATTTATAGCTAAAATCACCATATAATTTGACTTTATTTCGTGAACTTCGTGCGAAGTATAATATATTTTAATATGTCATTCTTTATAATGAACGAGCATTTTATAGTGTACTAGAAATTGTGAGAATGTGAGTAAATAGCGTTAATAATGGCGACTGAAAATTGAATCAAAAATTTAAATACCGCTTATTATCAAAAGAAAATAGTTTTATTCTATAAATTTTAATTAAATAATAGTTTTTCAAAAGTTGTTTCTATTTCAAAGTATGCTCACGTGATTATAAATAAAAAGATTTGTTCTTATATAGGTTTTCACATTTAAGATAATATTTGAAATATCAATAGCATTTTTATTTCATTTTATATCGAAATCTTTAGAGATAGTTATTTAAAATATTAATTATTTTTACTGGATATATTTTAGAGTAAATATATAATAGGTATTTTGATTGAAATTTGTTTAAACGAGATACGCATTTCTGCTGCTAAGGTAACCCCGTGCCTCCGAATCTATCAATCCTCTAGGATATGTCGGGTTAGGTTTAGATAATCACACATCACATAATATGAAATGTGTCTCAAGTGAACTTAGTCCCTGTTTAATATAGTGATGGATTTTCCATACAAGCTGACTTCAGCCATTTTGATAATATGTAGCTAAAATATTACCTACATTAGGCAATATGTTTATAATATCAACGAATTTCTTAGTCGCCTGTGCGACAAGTTAATAATCTAGTGTATTATTATTCACATTCAGGTTACGAAATGATGTGTGTAGCTCTCGGAAAGTCAAATGAATATATTCAATTTCAAATGATAATAATTCGAAGATGGGCTATCATAAATACCAGAGATAAACAGAGGCCATCTGAAAAGAAATGCTAACCGGTGCAATATTTTCACTGAAACTGAAAACTTCTATTCAACGACTATTATAAAACTTCGAAAGATAAGAAGCAGCTTGTAGTGAGAACTGTAAAATCTGCGCCAAATAAAACAGTAAATAACTTTGAAACCCGATAAAGAGACCTAGAGACCATCTAACGTCTCAGGGTTTATCAAAATGTGATCAGTTTTCAACAAGCCAAAACGTAAAAAACAATGGGAAGCCAGGCCTAATGATTTAGCAGGAATATTCATTAAAGGGATGTACGAAATGACGGTTTTATCTGTCTTTACTTCCAGGTTTTGACTAGATAAGCGTGAGGTATGACTCGTGGCTTCATCATTCTGTAACCGTACGTATCTTGAGTCATTTGGATACAAAAATGGGAGCCATAATGAAACATGGATTTGAAATCAGCCCCAGATAGATTTGAAAATTTATTTCAATATTTCAGTCCGCTTTTTATTGGAAAATTCTTTTGTAGCAGGAACCTTCTACTATTAAGGAGCCCTTTGAATACCATCTCTTACATTTCGTAACTCTGTTTGGATGGTGTTTATTCTAGATTTTCCGTGATAAATGGCACGGGTTGGTTACTATCATTGATGTAGACCCATGCTTCGTCCATTGTAACAAAACCTTCACGTTTTCATTTGCCAGGGTTGTTTCATGAAGGTCTCTGCTGCAGGTTTTCCGTTTTTGATAAGAAGCGGCTTGAGAACATGAATATTATTAACCTTTATACTCATTTTAGGTAGATTTATTCTAATTATACTTCGAGTTATAATTTTATTTTAGAAACTTATATTTTTAGAGGAATTATTTCGTATAACTTCATAGATATCGAAATTTTTATTTATTTTATTATTTGACTAATTGTTTATTTATAGTAATCCTGGTATTTTCCCATAATTTTTATAATTTGGTGAAAGATTATTTTTCTTGGAAAGTATTAAAACGCAATATTTTACAAGATCACATATAATTTTTGGTATTTTTAATATTTCAAAATAGTTTTATAACGAAATACAAATCAATGCCCTTGTTCTCTCTCTAGAATAAATAAAATAATATTTAAAGGGCTCTTTCCCTTCACGAACTCCACACACAGCGTTTTAAAATAACTCTTTTTTAAAATATGGAACAGTGTCTCTACAATTAAATTTATTCGAGAGATTTACCAAACATATCGATTAATTATATTGATCGATAAAAAGGGATAAAAATATCTAAAATATAGACTAATTTTGATTACAATAGATATTTTTGCCAGAACTTAAAATATATCAAGCAGAAAAATGTTTAATTTAAAAAAAAAAAAAGGACAATTATTAATAAAAATTTTGTTAATGAAGTGGAATATGTTGTAGTAAAAGTTTACAACCTATATTGTTGAAAATATTATTGTGTATCATCATTTGTTTCTATATAGAATCTTCTCTCACATAGTTCACATTAACGCTCGGTGAATCTATAAGATGGAAGAAACGGCTTGTAATAATATAAATAACGCAATACTTATCTTTCTTTCATTCAATGACTTAATTTGTGTAATATTGTTTATTACCAATTTACAAGTAAGTTTACATATAAAAAACCTAATTATTACAAACGTGACTATGGAAGATAGGAAATGAGTCAGACGAATGAGTCCTTACATAGTACATTTTAGAGGAGCGTAAGAAGAAGTGGCCATCCACAAAAGAAGGCCAAGTTCTTTGTTTCGACGACGGCCCCCTTCATAAGGCAAGGCCTTTGTGATGCTAATCTCCGTGGCTATATTGGCGGCTCAGCTTGGGCCGTTCGCTACATATGGGGCCGGTGATCCACAATAAAGTCATATACGAAAATATTTTGATCTATATTTTATATTCCTATATAAAAATAAACTCATTGTGAGAAGTTATTTTTGTATTTTTAAACTTTTTCACAATTTATCATGAATAAAGTCATATATAGAAGCTGAGGCTTCGTGCTCTATTCAAAACATGCCGAAATTACACCATAAGTCGATTTGTGATGCTATAAAATGCTATTATATAGTACAGTTAACTTTGAAACAAACAAAATTTCTATAGCCGCGTGCTCTATCCGCCTTTCTACCCCGGCTGCCCTCTTCTATTATTAGACGCCCCTCAAACGAGAGGGAATTGGGTGTGTTTAATGAGATGCTCAATCGGAAAATTTATCGGACTTCCTCAAAAACCAAATTAACAGCGAGCTATATTTAGTTTAGATTTTTTACATTTAATTTTGGAAAGGAAAATTAATAAGTAGTAAGTTCCTGCGCCCTCTCTCTCTCTCTCTCTCTAAACAAATTTGAGATATTTTTGGTAGAGATTTCTTTCTATAATTGGCAGGATTATTCATTTATTCTTGGCCGAAATTTTATTCCACAAATAGTAAGAATATTTTTAGAGTACACAGCTAAAAATATTTATACTTGAGTTTATTATTTCTGCCATGCGATCAGTTAGTGCATTGCAATATTTTAATTGGTTGCTTTATAATGATATGTATTGTCGGTTTGATAATGAACAAATTAATGATAAAACATTTTCATACAAATTAATTTTAGGATATAAAGTAGCAATAATTTATAATATTTGCCAAATATAGTTGTCAAATCGCCTATATTCTTACTTGGAGTTAGTAAGGTTTAACATAAAATTCTAAATATATTTAAAAATTAGGAATATCGATAAAATATGAGAAATTCGGAGTTATAATCCATCTACGTTCATTATTCTGAATTTTCAAAGTATAAAACTAAATAAGAAGAGATTCAAACAAAGGTTTGGACACGTAAAGCTTATTTAAGACTATGTGTTTGTGTTTATTTCTATTTATATATATATTATTTAAGTAATTGAATATACTTTAATATTTTCCTCTGAATTATAAATGCACACAAGTAAGCATGAAAGATATAAAATTCATAGGAAGTATGTGTCAGAATCCTTTCGATGGGTTATTTCATCTTGTAGTTAATTATACTCCCTCTTTTTAAGATTCGCGCTGGTGAAGATTATTGGCTATTTACAAACATTCGCTACTGTAAATTTAAAATTTTACTTATTTTCAATCGCGGTATGTTTCTTTAATTAAATACGAATATTTTTATATTCTTACAAAAAACGTTATTTAGAGAAACCTTCCAAAGAACGTCTCCACCATCATAGCATTTGTTAAAGCCTAACTTAACCTATAAAAGACGCATTATTTTCTTAAGATTCAAAAAATATATATATCACATATATTTTGCCTGATTAAGAACTGTCATCAAAATAATTTGACAATACGTTTACACATGTATGTTTCGATAGAAACTTTGCAATGAAGGTATTGATATATAAAATAACGGTCACCTCTCCCGTCAAAAAGGCTCTAAAACTTAGCGCCATTTATTGACCGTCTCCTTACGCTATGCTAGCGCAGGCTTGGTAACAAAGCCAAAACACCATCTTTAGCAAATTGAGAAGCGCACACCATGGTTTCGGGCTAATGACCCTCGTCAGTCCGGAATATAGAGAAAGGAATATAAATAATAAAAAGGAATATAATATCAGCAAAGCGTTTATTTTCAGAAGGCTGACCAATATCTTCTCTTTTTTGGTTAAAAAAGCTACGTATTTAGCTATTTATATAAAAAGGGCGTACTTAGATCTGTTAAAGAAAAAGAGGAAACACCATTATATAATAATATTGAATGACTCGCCTTTAACTCACACTATATTCCTAGTATTAGAATATTAAAAAGATAACATTTAATCAATAGGTTTTCCTATATGTGATATACACAATGTTTATTTAGTGTGATGTTCAGGAGAAGTTTTATGGTTATACCTACTATTTTTTATTTGAAGTTCACCCCATAGTGTGTAATGTTCAAAATCTCTACTTCAATATGTATTTATAAACGACATATATATAATAACGAATACGACATATATATAGATACAAATATATATACAAATACAATATATATAGATACAAAAATGTAATGCCTCGATAAAGGTTGGCGTTCAGCCAGCCGAAATATTGGCAAAATAAATATTTTATTAAATCCAATATATGCCTTTTATTATCTAATATATATATATAATCTAAATTTGAAAGAAAAATTACAATATATATTAATTTAAAAATAATATTCACATTAGTACCATATACTATTCCAATTATATTTACATTTTTTTAAAATAAATAACAGCGAATTGAAAAATATCCAAGTTTAATATATGCATATTTTTATTTGAGGAAATTCATAAATGTTTATGTATGTACGTGTGTTTTTGTACTTATGATATTTTCAAATAAAATATATTTTTAAATTAAATATAGGTATAAGAAGAAAAATATAGATGCTTATAAAAATATATAATAGTAATATTTGAATTTACTGAGTAAATTGTTAAAGGTTATTCAAAATCAATAAAATATATTAAGAAAATTGAATTACCCCAGAATTCAGAAATTCATTAGAACAAAAATATACCCTAATAATCAGGTCATTGCAACTTTCATATATAAAGATTGCTACATATGTACATGTGGCAATATAGTGGTAAATGTGGTGAGGAGAGAAAAAATCACACGACGAGTTGTTAGAGGCAATAATCCAGGCAGCCAGCCGAGAGAGAAAGAGGTGGCGAGTGAGACGTTATCTGCTGAACGACTGTTTTTCCCTGTGTACACAAGCGGGGCTAACAAAAGATAAGCGCCAGGTGGTGACGCCCCCCTCAGGTATGTGACCAAAAAATGGTCGTAAGTTAGTTTTCTTAGCTTTAGCTGCCCATCTCTCTCTCGTCGGCTGTTGGATTGTTTTATTAATCCTGGAAGAGCATATATTATGACATACATATATTAAAAATAAAACTCAATTGATTATATTTTATATGAAATATATTAATAAAATATTGTAAATATATATATATGATATAATTGAATGATTTAAAGGAAATTTTATTTCGTTATACACGGCCGCACGTATGCAGGTGATAATTTATTTTTACAAACAGAATGTATTTCTCCATTTGACATTGCTAAACCAGTAGAAGAGCGTCCTTGTTCGAGAAACCTTTTGTATGAATCGAGGCAAAAATTAACTTTACACCCCACATTAATTATATTTTATGTAAAAACAAACATATTTACAATCTGTTATTTTCACTTTGTGGAAAATTGTGGTGATTGGATGCTTGAAAAAGATTAATTTTATATTTATATAAATATTTTTCATAAAACTCTTTTCAGGCCAATACTAACCTACGGATCTGAAATATGGTATAAATTTATTGATAAAAGTGTAAGCAAATAAACTCTCAGCAATATCAGATTCTTCTTTGGGTAGTGAGAGCTTATAAAACGACCTCATCAAATTCGATTCATAATTTGGTAAAAATACTTATTCTCACAGGTTCAGAATCGTATAAAATAAAATACGAATAGGCCAATCTATCAAAAGAAGAAATTAATTTATTTAGACCGCATGCTCGAACTATAATTCACTACTTCATAGAATCAAGAATGGCTTAAACTCTAGGCTTAAACACTAATGAAACATTTCGAAAAGAATTCCCATTTGGAATTCCGCTTTATATTCGTCCAAATTTTTATAATTCACAGTTAATCACAAATCATGATAATATTTGAGAATTTCTGTCAAAATTCGGGGCAACGGATGATCCTAACTGCTTCTGTGGAAAAGAAAACTAAAACTCAATACATCTATTATTAGAATGCCCAATCTTTCACAGCTACAGAATTAATCATTTTTATCCCATCGAAGAATTGTGCGAATGTGTATATAACAAAGATACCTATGTAAAATTCAAACCAACCTTTCAGTTTTAATTTTGGTTTTAGTCCTGTTATTGAATTGTATATAAAATGAATTATATATAAGCTGCTAAAATGTATTTAAACACAAGTATCCCAAGGTGGGATATCGCTTCCGATATGTAAAATAGAATAAAAATATACGTATTGTTAGTTTTCATTAATATTTTATATATAATAGAAATATATATATTGATATCAAAAACAGAGTAGGCATAACATGTTAGTGGTCAGGATATGCCTACTTTGTTTTTGATATCAATACCTGACCTTTTTATTTATTTTTTCTATTATTTTTTCACATATATTGAAATTTATTGAGTTTTACATTACATCCATCATCTGTGCCAGACTCAATTTTACAGGGAAGGATTCAAATGACATTGTTAAGGAAGAAAGGATAGAAGAAATAGGAAGGCCCCCCGCATTTAATACAAAGGGAATTACACCATTTGATCATTTTATCCAATCGAATAATTCCTTGGTATTTTGATAGGAATATATATTTCTCTATTTGAATCAGTTGAGCATAAAAAATAAAATTGGTGTTAGGAGCTTCAAAAATAAAAGAAATAAGTTCATAAAGTCAATATTTAGTTTGTGCTTTTAATATAGGCCAGCCGAGAATTTTTTGTTGTTTTCTTTTCCTAATTAATTCTGTGTAGCGAGGGGAGGATGGCAAATTAGCAAGTGGCGCAAGTTTTTATTGATTGTACAATGATTGAGCAACAATTGATTGGTGTGGCAGCCTTGTTAGCTAGGCCAGCCAGCTTCTTTTTTAAATACGCCCTTTCAATTAATTCCAAAAAGTGTTGTTTTTAATTATTCGCATTAAAAAATGTGATTTTTTATAAATATAATTATAAAATATTTTAATGTTTAGGAACACATGTAGTTCCCTCGATCGATTTTCCATTGACTATTTAAATGAAAATTTCTGGAGTCTTTTTTTTTTAAGTTCCAAAGCTCCGCTCTCTCTTTTTTTATTCTCACGCGAGAAATCTTTTTTTTTTACCTGCCACATATTCGGAAACCTATATCATTCATTATGAATAATGACACTGATAAAATTTGTTTTAACCCCGTAAATAATGAAAAAGTACATCATTTAAAATACATGTTAATTTTTTTATTTATTAATTAAATATTTGTCAACGCTCTCTCTTATTAATTAGCCAATTATTTTAGGAGTTTTACTACTTTTAATCGATAATTTAACGCACAATTTATTCTATCAATAATTATTTCCCATAAATATCTCTATATAAAATCTTTCATTATCTATATTATTCATGATAAAATTGTGAAAAACGTTTAAAAGTACAAAATATTTTCTCACTTATTTATATTTATAATACTATTGATATATACAATAATAAAAATTTGGCTTCTTAAAATGTCTTTTCAAATGTGAAATAAATGTAATGGTACACACAAACCCGATAATCAAAACGTATTATTATATCAATTCATAATTGACCAACTGTGTTGTTTCTTGATGATCGAGTTCTTCAATAATAGGACAGTTGCTTTCAATATTATTGATATTTTGCTAGAATAGTTTCTCTCATTTCTTACTTATAAATTTAGGTAAGATATTTACTCTAATATAGAACTATATGGGAGTTCATTTATGATAAGTAGAAATTTGACCCACGAGGTTTAACTTTATCTGATTAACCGATTACTCGTACGCTTGCTATTTAGTGAATATTTCAGTAAGGAAACGTTTACCAAAATACGTTTGTTTCTATATTTAATTGTTATCTATACTGGTACTATCAATTAAAACATTGTGTAGGTTGCTCTAACATAAATATAACTGAGTCAAACCCAACCATCTTGTAAGGAATAATACTTCCCAATGTTTTGACTACTTCTGTCGAAACGTTATAGACTTTCCATTTCCTAGAAAAGGTTGGTCTGTTTTATTCAAATTTTAGAGTAAAGGAATACAATGTGAAGGTTGTATAAACATGTATATATAAGTGTGTAGAACCCAGCATTCGTTTTGGGAATATAATACTTCCCAATGTTATATGAGGTCGAAACGTTAGAAGGTTCCCACCTCCAACAAGGTTGTTGACTCATAGCTAGTATCAATGATATTTTGATTGTATATATCAATGTGTATCAATTTAGTGACACTTATATTAGAGAAGATATGTATTGAAAATGATCTTTATAAGGCATCAATGATTAAAATAATACAATTCCTTGTATATTTTCACAGTGTGGGAAATATAAAAATAACATCCACACAGAGATAGGTTTCACTCATAATTTTTCCTAGACACCTGTGATTTTAATGCGAAAATGTATTGGTTCGCCTTGAAAAATATTTGTTCGAATTTGGACACTAATCATGTGCTATTAATTCAACATAGCTAACATTATTACACTTCATATATTTCTCATGGCCATCGTACATTTTGGTGAACGGCTCACTCAATTATTTGTGTACGTATTCCTGCAAAGGTAAATAGATAAGGCAGCTCCGTGAGGTTTTTACCTCGGTACCAAAGTTAACTATCAGAGTAATTATTACAAAGAAATAACGCGCCATCTATATGTAATAAATGAAGACATTAAGACACGAATGTTTCTTTTCACAAATAAATCAAACTTATACTGTCCTTACTGCGATGAAGAAATATTGGGAGGGATTGCCTCATCAGTTATGCCTAATCTGACCTCATTGTTTGCGGAAGAGCATTGTTCAATGCAAATATTTAAATGTAATTCTACTATCCTAAAGGCTTCTGTCCATAGTTTGTTTACATACCATTTTTCTAAGATTCCACCTTTGAGTGTAGCATATAGAAGCAGAATGATCCAATACAATATTAGAGCTCTAAAGAAGCAGTCTGGTAGATTAAATTGGGGAATCCGCTAGAAGGGTTCACCACTGAAGAACTTTTGTCTTCGTCTCTCGTTGTCCGCCTTTCTCACTTTGTCTTAGGTATACAGATTTTCAACGGGCTGATATTCTTTGTACAAACTCAAAATGATATTTATACAGAGTAAAATTGAAAATATTTTGTTATTAGCATGTGCTCTCGCGGGCGTGCATCAGATTGTTTTTAATATTTTTAATACTTTTAAACTGTCGCTTATAAATATAGCAACTCCTTCTTATTCATGTCAACACCTGATGAAGGACGGGTGACGTCCAATCTTGTGTACAGCTCAATAAAGAAACTCACCACTTTCCTCTTGATCTCCCTTTTACACTGAAGAATCAAACCCTCCCTATATTTTTTCATCGTAGTAAGGACAGTAGAAGTTTGATTTATTTGCGGAAAGAAACATTCGCGTCTTAATGTCTTTATTCATTATATTCAGAATAATTATCGAAAACCTTCATTTCTTTTTAATTTTGTGTGATTGATTATGTTTTTAAATAAAATTTCTATATTTACATATATTTACATATATTTATCTTAAATGGGTATGCATATATATTTTAAATAAAATATGTGGAAGGACATTATAGATATTTTTATGAATGTTGAATCTAAATCTTCAAGAAATTAATTTTAATTATATAAGCTTTGTGATTGATCAAGAAATATTTTATTTGATGAATTGTATTTCTTCTAAAGTACTTCCTATTCGATCATTATTTGAATAATTCACTTTTAAATGTTTATCTTAATACAATGTTGTGTGTGTGAGAGAGAGGAAAATATTCACAAATAATCACATTCCTAGCAGAGTAGACGTTTAGAGAAATAGTGAACCTATTTATCAAATAAAATGTCTGGCGCCACTCTTGTAAGTAAGTCTATTGGTTTGTTGTATTTACAAGGCAAATGGCAAGGCTTCCACCACGAAGTGAAATGAACGTCCCACTGGACATTTGGCCCGATCGTTGGGGCACTCACCCCGTAATTGAAAATCCCGCGATTAGATCCTAGCAAGTTACTTTGTTTTAAAATGTAATTTTCTATTCCACGGAATTGGGAGGCTTTTTTTAATTAAAATAAGGCGAATTACGTTGTTAGATGAAAGTCTGATTAACCTCTTTTTGACCTCCTATCTTTCTAGTAATACATTTCACTAGAGTCTGTTCCACGGTTCCTCAATCCCACACTTCCATCTAGAAAATTATTTCTTTTTAGATCCACAATTAAATACAGATCTTCATTTCAATTTTTTAAAATAAAAGCAGACAATGAATAGAGATACCCTGAAAAAAATAGAAACAAATATAAATATATGTGATAAATATAATATATATTCGGATTTATTTAAGGAATACTATGAGAGAGAGGTATACATAATACACTGATGTTAGCCAACTTGAAACTCGCAGTGGAATCCCTATCTACAAATATAAGATACTTGAAATAAACTCCTTCTCCTACCCTAGACACTTTTTTTGGTTTATAATTCAGAACACTTTGCAATAAATGCTGCTCTTAAAAACATCAACATCAACTCACTAAGCAAATTAATAATTTATTCCTATTCATGAGCAGCCATTTATACCCTTCAAACCTTTTCCGACCAAGAACCTCCTCTCAAGAGCATCGCTATGTCTGTGAACCGACTCCCAATCAAAAGCTCTGTCACAGTGCGATGACTTCCATTTTTTATTGAAATTCCTGGAAATAGTTTAGCTGACTCTCTGGCAAAGTTGAGCTTTTGGCCACCCTGAGGACAAAAAATCTACCACCCAACAAGACGAGAGACTTCCTTCGTACCATCAAGACCCAATGCCTGCAGGAATGGAAATCTACTGCTGCGCATGACTGGTATAGAGCAGGAGAGAGAAGCACCGAATTTGTCCTCCCAAGGGAACAAAAGTCTGATTTCCAGACTCAAGTCTGGTCATCTTCGGACATTGACTTTCCAGAATAGTTGCGAGGTTTTCCCACCATGCACTAAATGAAATTTTCAACCTATAATCCAAAACCACATTATTGACTTTACTGGTTCATCCATGGATGGGCTCTACTCATCAGACAGCAGACACCATCAAAAGTCTCAAGCTCTACAAGCTTGTCTCTTTAATATGATTGTGAGTTTGAATAAGAAGATGTATATACAAATTCAGTCTAGAAGAGCCCTACGATAAGAATTCATCATCCAGACTGTGAGATTTCTTTGATCTCTTTTTGCTCTTGAGACTTTGAAGATGCATGCCTTGGCAGATGCGAGTAAAGTAGGAGTATCGATCTCCAAATTTCGCCCCATGACATATTCCTGGAGGTCAGAATGAGACAGAACCAGACTAGATGGGTAAAAAGATGTTCCCTGAACACACAGATTAGTCAGGCCGAGGCCGATTGGGTCAGAGACAGAATCATATTAGTTTTTGAAATCAATATAAATTGCCTTATATCCCAGGATATATCACCAATGAGTGTTAATGACAAAGGTTTTCTCTAGCACATCGTCACTGGGATCGTATAATGGCATAATTACGCATGTGTTATGTGCTTATATTCCTTTTCGGCACCAAGCTGACTTACTAATGTCTTCAACCTGTATACCACTTATATTTGAAATACGAAAACAGCAAGAGAATTATAGAAGAATAATAACAATCAATAGGTCATTACCTCAATGTTATTTCTCAAGATATACTTCAAAAATTAGGATGAAAATAAAGTTACAGAGTTTTGATCTATGTACTATAAACGAGGTCTGTTAGAAAATTATCCGAACCTTTTTTGCGAAAACCTGGTGGATTCAAATGAAGCGCGCAGGCATGTGTAGCAACCTTCATACCCATTAGTAGAATTTTTCCCACCTGTCAATAGCGTCAGTTGATGGAAAGCAGCATTTGAGTGAGGTAGTGTTTAGTGCTCCCGTAGGTGTTATTGTAAGGAAAATAGAGAATCTCTGCTGGAGCAGAGCTATTGTATATATTTTGCCAGTAACTAAGCCAGTATCAGGTAGAAACCATTCTGAAGATTCAGACGACTTTCGGTGAAATTATTTTTATCGTAACCCAGATCAAAAAAGCCCACTAAGTGCGCCGCAACGTCAAAGTTATTCTGACTGCTTACCTAGAGCCCCCGATGTGGTTCACCACGAGTAGGCACAACAGGGGCAAACAATCACTAGAAGGTTCTTCAGGAATGTCTTCCGTCGCCTTTGTGACGCTGTGCAGCGCAAAAGACCGGAGTGGTGGTCAACAGGCAATTGGAGCCTCCATCACGACAGTGATCCAACATATTCATCGCACTAGATAAAACATACAGAAATTTTGGCGAAACACCAGACTCCTGTATTTCGCCAGGTTACTCTCCTTATATGGCTACCTGCGATTTCTAGCTCTACTCCAAGCCCAAAAGGTCAATGAAAGAAAAACGATTTTATTAAGACAGAAACGACAACCGAGCTAAACACCAATCCGAATCCGAATATTTATCAGAAATTTTACAACAATGGCAGCACTACTGGGAAAGATGTGTGGAGTCCCAAAGAGACTACTTTGAGAGTGATTAGGTTTCCAGCGTTACAGGTATGCTTGTTTTATTTTCCCGCCCGAAAGTCCGATACTTTTTAACAGACCTCGTATGTCACTATATATAGCATAACAATCAAAAATCAGTTATATATATAAATTATATGTAACCAATGAGAGAAACCAAATTTCAGGCAAACCAGACGGAGGCGAGACAGTTCAAATCTCACGACTTGACATACCAGCGACATTACAAAAGTCAAGCACTTGAGTTTCACTAGTTACTACTCCGGAAATAGATAAAGGTCCTCTGGACAGGTGACAAACGAGATGCCATCGCGCTGAACAACGATCTTTGCTAAGTAGTATCCTCTCATCTGGGCCTGTAGCCTTCGTCGACATTTCCACCCTTTAGTGTGATATTTTCCATTTTTACCTCATATATATAATTTAAATTGTACATCATTTGAAACTGAGAACATTCAGCAAATTGAAATAATATAATTCTTGTTTTATTTCACATTTTCAAAACTGAGAGTTTCATGAATATTTTCTATAAATATGTTCTTATTTTTTGTTAAATCCAATTTATTATGGCAATATTTTTCTCGCCTGAAAATAACATTCACAATCGCTGATATTTCTTATCCACTCTATCAAAACTTAGAAACAAAAACCATAGGATTGGATTTTGAAATTATTTGTTTCTGTGTAATATTTGAAGCTAGAGTAAATATCCATAAAGTGAATTGAAATTATTTTATTGTTAATATTTCTTATTTCCAAAATAACGGTTTGATGGAATATCAAATCAGAGTCTTAAGCTCTCCCAAAATAATTAAAGGAGAATCTGATATCCCTCTCAGACATATCATCAATCCTTAAGTTCATAACTAATCAACAACTGCTTGGTTCCACGAAGGAAGAATGAGCTTCGTGTTTATAAAGTTTTCAGAGGAAGAAAAGCGCCATGCGTGCGCGCCTTTTTGATGTATAATATTAAATATTGATAATTAATAGATAAAATAAAATCCAAATGATATGCGATGTTACATATATTTGTAGGGATCAAGGTTTAGTGATATGATTGTATTTTCCTTTTAAGTTAAATATGTTTAAAATCATATATCTTTCATGTAAAATTTCGTAAAGTGTGACAATGAGTCACATATGATATGAAACATTGATGTTTGTAGCAGTTAGGGCTGTCTCTGAAACTCAATCGGTATAGTTGGTTAGAAAGTCGAGTCTTAGCATATAGATGTCTAAAAATATCTTTGTAGAAGGTTCTAAACGCGTTTGTGACTTTCTACCGCTTTATTTCCGGGTTCGGATGAAGACAATAAGATATCTTGCTCGGGTTCAAGGTCATACATAATGTATTAAAGGTTGTTTTTGTTCCACTTCTATTAAGAAAAATTGAAAGATGCTCCTAGAGTGTCACTAGGCTACCATAATATTATATGATAGGCATCAAGCTGGAAGGTGTTATTGAATAAAATTAAAACATGTGAAATAATTCCCATGTAATTTAAACAAAAAAAGTTGTAATGTTGCCTTTGATAACCATTCAGGTTACTGTGCATGCACTATGATACAGCAGTACCTATTTATATTAATATAACGGGCGTATGTAAAATTATGTTATCCACCCAATTTAGTTCATATTGGGTGCTTTTAATCGAATATAAATTTGAGGGGGGGGGGGTGAATATATGCAGATTCAATTATTTTAAAAATACATAGTGTGTGTGTGATCAATAATTTCCAGGGATTCAAATTTTTAAAGAAATACAAAGGTATAATAAAGTTTTATTTAAAATTTGTCAAAATAATCACCGTCACTATCTATAAACTTGTTCCATTTTTTTTTCCAGATATCAAAACACCTCTGAAAAACCTCATCTTTCAGCCTTTTCAAAATATTCTTCGTATTCTATTTTATTTCAAGTATTGAGTCGAATCGACGCCCTTTTAAGACTTTTTTATTTTAGGGTAAAGAAGAAAGTCGTTGGGAGGAAGGTCAGGACAATAGGGTGGCTGGGGTAGTAAAACAATTCCGTGTTTAGCCAAATAGGTTGTACAATGACGGCCGTATGTGGCCGTGCGTTGTCATGATGCAAGAGCTAATTTTTCTGATGCCATTTTCCGGGTCGTTTTTGACACACGGCCCTCTTAAACGTCGCAATACATCAATATAGTAATCTTGATTAATGGTCTGACCCTAGAGCACGAATTCATAGTGTACCAATCCCTTTACATCAAAGAAAGTGATAAGAAGACACTTAAGCTTTGATCATCCTTGCTTTCTTGAATCTTGGTTCTCCAGATTCTAGCCACTGGCTTGATTGCCTCTTAGTCTCGGGATCAATATAGTAATCTTGATTAATGGTCTGACTCTAGGGCACGAATTCATAGCTTACCAATCCCTTTACTTCAAAGAAAGTGATAAGAAGACACTTAAGCTTTGATTTGATCATCCTTGCTTTCTTGAATCTTGGTTCTCCAGACTCTAGCCACTGGCTTGATTGCCTCTTAGTCTCGGGATCATATCCGTACACCCATGTTTCATCTCCCGTGGTAACATTTTTGAGCCAATGGGGATCAGAATTAAACATTTTGATCATGTTTTTTCACATTTCTTTGCGATGCTCTTTCTTCTCATTCGTTAAGAGATGTGCGACAAATTTAGCCGGGGATTGTTCAAGATGCAAATAATTCTTTTTGATGGTTTGGCATGTTCCAAAAGAGTAATCCAAGTCTTTTTATAACCCTTTGATAGTTATTTTGGGTTTTCTTTGATCGATGACTTGTTTTTGAGTGCATTTTCGGGGTTTCCTATCGATAAAGGTCTGCCAGCGTGTAGATCTTTGTTGACGCTTGTTCGACCATCTTTAAAACGTGAAAACCATTCAATTGTCCTCGATTGTGTTAGGGCATCTTCTTTAAAGCCTGCTTCAACATTTGAAATGATTAGGAAGTTGTTTTCCCTAATTTAAAGCAAAACGATACGCAAACTAACTAACTGTTTTTCAATATTCCATATTAAAGTTAGAAAATTTTCGAATATACTCGAGCTTATAAATTGGAATAAGCTTGAATGCGTGCATCTGTGTGGTTAATTTATTTTCAACGTGTTGATAAATGTTTTGTCTATGAGGTTCTTATGAAATTATTTCATTATTTTGAATATTATACGTGATACAGTCTCATTCCTGGAAATTATTGTTCACACGTTGAATAATAAAAATCTATATATCTCAATCAATGGATATGCTAAATGAGTAAATTAATTTCTATCTTCATTCACAATGAATTTATATATTCGAATTCATTCGTTTTTATCATATTAGGTCTATATCGCTCATATAGACCTAATGTATAGTAAGATGGAAGTAATTATAGGTTCGAAGCAATTTTTATTCGAACATGTTTTGATGTGCTTATTTCGAAGTAGAAGACCGCAGCTGGATCGATCAGCCTATAAGCTTTAATTTAATTAAAGCGGATTACCTCTGTTGTTTTTGCATAAATCGCAACTAGCGCGGCTTTACACAAAAAAAGAGCAAAAAGAAAATATTATTTTTCAACCTTACAATTAATTGACCACCTTCTCTCTTAAGAGAGATCAGGGAGTTAATTTAAAATTTGGTGTTGTGTAAGGTAGTTTCAGTGGTTTAACGTAACTTTAATTAGAGTTTCTTGCTTAGAGTGAAATGGGGAAAATTGTATTACCATATGCTAACATAATGGAACTTACTAAATATACATTCCTAAAAAAAGTATGATGTTTTATATAAAGTTGCAATCTTTGCATATATAAATATAGATGGATATTCTATATTCCCTGTTAAAAGAGATTCGTTAAGAAATCTCTAAATATACATACAATGCATGTGATATAAGTTGAATACATAATATTAATATAATGATAAATATGAGGTGTAAATTGAATGTTAATTTATAATCAATGAAAGGACATTTGAGGCATGTGGGTAGATGGTAATTGAAAATTCCTCGGAATTACTCACTTCTAGGTTGTTTCGAAGATAACTTGAAAACAGAATTTTTTGTGCAAAGAGTCTCTAATGAAAGAGAGCAATAATCCCAACAATTATTTTTTTGAATTTTTCCATTTTTCGCACGCAAATTTTAATTACCATACCAATTTTTTCTGAACTTTATCAAGCAATCTGTTGCAAAATATGTATAGTTAGGGCATTCAGTGTGTTAATAATAAGATCTGGTCATACAAATTTGCTTATGATTGTTTTAAAGACTCGATTTAAATATTTCAACGATATGTGCGAAGAGAAATTTTCAAAGTTACTTTTCATTAAACTATTTTGGAAGGTATCCGAGACTTTTCTGGAGAGAAAGTTATTTAATTTATCCTTTTATTCGATTGTAAGATCCTGTCAGCCATTTCACTATTATAAGATTTGACATATTTATATTTATTCTTTTAATATCTTGTTTAATTTCAATCTAGCTTAGGAATGACCTGTCATTTTGAAACCGGTTTCCGTTTAATATGATATTTTGTTCTAACTTATTAAGAGGTTTCATACCTGAAAACGAGATGACATAATTTTATGTATATTCTAATATATAAAGGCTAACAGCACACATAAATGCTTTTATTTTATATCTTTTATCTCCCATTATTTAAAACACGTGGAAACTCTTTTCAATTCTGAATTTTAACATCACCTCCGATTTAACTAAGGGAAGGGAATATTGAATTTCGTCTTTTATAGTTTTCTCTTATACTTGGAAATTGTGCCTAAGTGCGCTTTGCCAATTATATTGTTCTACCTTCCTCCCTTCATTGAGACTTCTTGACCGTTACCGCTCTCCTCTGACCGAGGTGTTCCCGATGTCTGTGTAGAGAATTCAAGCTAAGCCAAGGAGAGCGCTTGATAATACGACTTCCACAAAACCTCAGCTTTATATAGTCTTGTTGTATTATGATGCATAGCGCGCCATCTGTTATGAATATTCGAAACTATTATTATTATGCTTCTTTTGAAAATTAAACGGTAGATTAAACAGGCGAACCCGAGGGTTCACCACTAATGAGCCAGGCCCTCCCTTTAATTTTTCCATTGCAGAAAGGGCAGTAGAAATTGTTTAATTTTCAAAGGAATCATACGCGTCTATAATAGTCTTGTATTTGAAATAATAATAGCCAAAGTTTTACAATTGTGGGTTTTACGACATACATGTTGACCTTGATGGGATAGATCTTTTCTTCGGTTACTAGTCTTAGGTTTTTAAGACGCCAAGTGTATAGTTTCTGTAATTGCAAAGAAAGTTTCGAAAATGACTTTCTGCTTCATTTGAAAATACATTTTCCGTTATCAAATCGTTTAACCAAATGCTTCTTACTTCTTGTTCTCTGCCTTATTGTAAAGAGATAAATACAGCAGCATGAGAAAAAGGACAATCTACCTATCAGCAGACACACTTTCAACACAAATCTCAGACTACCTAGGTATCCTATTAGGATGCGTTTTAGAACAGATTTATTGCATCTATTAATAAGATGCTTTTATTTGACCATCTCTCTTTGCGCAGAACATGAAAATTTATATATCTGAGTAAACCACAATCTCAGCTTTGAAAGTTCGAAAAATGCTAACCGGTATACCATTGTTTCTGGATAGGATCTTCGTCACTAAAGAGGCGGCTTCAATTGCATCATAGTTACGCGAACTGTCCAATTTATATAATACACAAATGCCTTTCATTTATTATGAATACTTAATTTTAAAAATCTCTGTGTGTATTTATAAAGAATGTCTAAAAAATGACGGGCTTACTCTTTCGTCAAAGAGACGTATGACTATCTGTATAGATAATAGACTACCTGAGTTTTCAGATTAAGCAAGTTTTAAGCAATCTACTCCACAAAGATACGAAAATATACATTGCGATTTATACACCAATATTTTCATTATGTTTTGCTTCGTGTGTCACACTTATTTTTATTCTCTAAATATTAGTTTTTATATTTATTTTTTAATTTATTAAATTTTCCAATTGTAGAAATTTGCTTCCGAATTTTACTTTATTTATTTATCATCACCATATTGCTTTGTGTTCATAACATGTACGTTTGAATTATTGAATTATATTAATTTCTAATGATATATATTTCTTTTTCTAATTTAATTGTTATGATTACCTTTAATATAATTTGTTAGTATATCTATTTTTCTTATATTTTTATTTGTTTTACAAGCAAAAAATGGAAAAAGTCAATGAATATTTCAATATATCTGTTATACTTCAGTAATAGGATTCCAATATCATCACGCATATCTATATAGATAATACACTAACAAAATTTTTAGTTGTAAAGTTTTATGCAATATTCTCCATAGATACTGAACTATCTATATAGATAATACCGTAACAGAGTTTTCCATTGTAAAGTCCTGAGCTATCTCCTCCGAAGATTCTGAACTACACATAACGATCTATATACCAAAATTTTCGTTATTTTTTTCTTCGTATGATAGGCCTGTTTTTATTTTCCTAATGTTAACAGTTATTTTTATTTTTTAATTTAATCTATTTTACAATCGTAGATTTTTTGCATTTATCATCATCAATTCGTTTGTTTTGAAATGCGTTCTTTTGTCTTATTACTACAACCAATCGTGATGAAACTTTGGGAAGATGTTTAGTATACTACCGGGATGGTTTCTGGCTAATTACTCTTTAGAAATAACCTTTCGTTGCATTTTTATTTACGATAAAACGTAGATTCACTCGCAATCAGCGCCCCCTCGCGGAAGAAATATGGCCTTAAATAGCCTCGCATGATCTTATTTGTAACGTCAAGCTTAGCTTATAGGTTAGGTACACAGCTTCGTACCCCCGCAACCTAGGTTCGAGGCTCAGCGTGGGTGTTTTTTTTTTTTTCATTTCTTTTATATTATTGTAGCAAATTATTAAAAATATTATTTTATTTAAAATGTAGGCTTTTTAAAATAAAAATTAACATACACAATTTTTTAATAATATTTGTAACAAACCTAGGTTCGAGGCTCAGCGTGGGTGTCTTTTTTTATTTTCGTTTCTTTTATATTATTGTAGAAAGGTCTGTTTTTACAGCATTATTATATTTTGATTGGTTTATTTTAAATATGTTTGTTATGAAGGCTCTATGTAATACTATTTAGAGCACATTTTACATTTTAAACACCTAAGCCTCCCTCTTTTTAATATTGTAGCAAAGTATTAAAAGTATTATTTTATTTTAGATGTTTGCCATGAAACTTTGGGAAGTTGTTTAGTATACTATCAGGACGATTTCTGGCGAATTATTTTAGAATAATATTTATAACAATAATTATAGCGAAATTAAGACATAGTGATTATATTCTGTGTTTGTGCATATATTAATATTTAACAGAAAATGTTAGAACGTTCTATTAGAATATCTCGAAAACAAAAAAACAATACATATAAACGAGTTCACTGACATTTATTAATGCAGTGATTATAATCAATGATTACAATGAAGGGCTTTATTATCGATATATATAAAAAATCACTTTCAAATTTTAACGTAACGTTCCATTCTCAATCCCGTAGGGCTTTAGATCGGCTAAAACATTTTTATCTTTATAAGTGAATATTAACTTTACTGTACTGAATAGTTTAGTATAATGTTAATTTAACATATTACAATTTAGCCACAGCAACGCGTGGCCGGGTTCGCTATTTATAATATATATTTTTGATTCATTTGATTATGATTATAATTTGTAAGTACTTTGTTATAGTTTTTCATTTAGAGCTCAATTTTTGTGTATGTTTTCTATTTGCAGTATCTTTCCTAATGTCTTTGGCAACGTTTTTTTTCTCATAAATAGGCTGAGGTTATATTATTTTTCGAACTGTAGATTGAATTATTACTTTTATTCTATAATAATTATCTTTAATAAGTGTTTGTTATAGTTTTTCATTTGAATTTAGCACAATTTTTGTATCTGGTTATTTTTTTTGGCGTCTTTTCATCTCTCTTTGGCATCTTTTTTTTCTCATTAATAAGACCTAATCCAAATAATTTAATAGTGTGTGACGTTTCAGCAACAGCATCAGACAAAAGAATAAATGAACTAAAGAATAAAATTTCATTTTTTCTTTTGTCTGATGATGGTGACATTTGGATTAGGTCTTTTTTTTTATTAATTTGTTATAGTTTTTCATTTGAATTTAGCTCCATTTTTGTGTCTTATTTAATAAATGAACTAAAGAATAAAATCTCATTTATTCTTTTGTCTGATTTTTGTGTCTGATTTTTTTTTACAGTATCTTTCATAATGCCTGATTTGATTACTTGATCTGTTATAGTTTTTCATTTAAATTTAGCTCCATTTTTGTGTCTGTCGTTTTTTTTTCTTCTCATAAATAGGCTGATGCTGTATTTGTGTACTCAATTGTTGCTTTTTGTGTCTGGTTTATTTTTTGCAGTATTTTTTTGGAATCCTTTTTTTTTTTCATCAATTGTTTCCTCACATGCTTGGAATTTTCTTTTTATGCCTGTCCTGGCTTTCAGTTTTATAGTTTTCCTCTGCTTGGTTCTTATTTTACCTTTTTTTTTTCAGCGTCTTCTGTCATGCCTCGAAAAGGCCGTGGAAGACTCACTCCCCTAACAGCTAGGCGTGCTAATATGACTCGCCGCAGACACAAAACCCCAATTGCTATTTCTCTTGTTTACTTTTTTACCAATGCCTATAATTTTTCACCTGAAAGATTTTTTATTTTATTTGTTATTCAATAAATTATTATCACTTATTTTTGGTCTTCTTTTTACTTACTTATTTTACTGGGGGTTGGTGGAAGGATGGTCTAAGCCGTTGGTTTTCGACCGCTACGACCCGGGTTCGATTCCCGCATTGGGCACTTTTTTCTGAAAAATTTAAAAAAAAATGCTCCAATGGCTTCCGATTCTTGCAAAAGTCCAACCCCACCAGCAAGCGCAAGTAATCAAACGGGGCTCTGGCACATTTGTAAATGCAAAGTCAAACTGCTTTTCACATGTTTAGACATGTGGTGTACTAGGGATAAGCAAAAAAAAATTATTTTACTCATTGATCTATACATACAATTATTTGCATACAATTATTTACATACAAATATATGCATACAATTATATACATACACTTTTCTACATTTTTGCACTCTGCAGTCTAATATGTTGTTAATAATAGGGGTTTTAGACAAATATCAACTGTTGAAATTTGATTTTCCAAAATAGTTGAATTATCGAAAGTGTCGAATTAGTTTGTCATATGATAGGCCGTAGGTCGAGACATCCAAAAATGGTCGAATTATCGTGTGTTGAATTAATTAGATTATATTGTATATATAAAAATATAGAATTGTTGTTTTTAATGAGGTCTTTTAAATGAATTTATTCCTTTAATATGTTGTCATATCTGCAATTTTTTTTCATTTCCAAAATATTTATTTGCACTTTCACCAATGCCTATAGGATCTTTGCGATGGAACTGGTATGGTGTTCTAGCGCATGTGCTCTCATGTCCTTGAAGCACATATACTGACAGTACCCAAAGTTGAACACACTGTATAATGTCTGAAATATATGACTATAAAGAGGGCTCAAGGCCAAACCTTTGCTACAAGAGCCTGTGTTTACGCACAGACGACTTTATGTTTTTAATGAGGTCTTTTAAATGAATTTATTCCTTTAATATGTTGTCATATCTGCAATTTTTTTTTTCATTTCCAAAATATTTATTTACACTTTCACCAATGCCTATAGGATCTTTGCGATGGAACAGGTATGGTGTTCTAGCGCATGTGCTCTCATGTCCTTGAAGCACATATACTGACAGTACCCAAAGTTGAACACACTGTATAATGTCTGAAATATATGACTATAAAGAGGGCTCAAGGCCAAATACAAAATACAAATACAAATATATGCATACAATTATATACATACACTTTTCTACATTTTTGCACTCTGCAGTCTAATATGTTGTTAATAATAGGGGTTTTAGACAAATATCAACTGTTGAAATTTGATTTTCCAAAATAGTTGAATTATCGAAAGTGTCGAATTAGTTTGTCATATGATAGGCCGTAGGTCGAGACATCCAAAAATGGTCGAATTATCGTGTGTTGAATTAATTAGATTATATTGTATATATAAAAATATAGAATTGTTGTTTTTAATGAGGTCTTTTAAATGAATTTATTCCTTTAATATGTTGTCATATCTGCAATTTTTTTTCATTTCCAAAATATTTATTTACACTTTCACCAATGCCTATAGGATCTTTGCGATGGAACAGGTATGGTGTTCTAGCGCATGTGCTCTCATGTCCTTGAAGCACATATACTGACAGTACCCAAAGTTGAACACACTGTATAATGTCTGAAATATATGACTATAAAGAGGGCTCAAGGCCAAACCTTTGCTACAAGAGCCTGTGTTTACGCACAGACGACTTTATGTTTTTAATGAGGTCTTTAAAATGAATTTATTCCTTTAATATGTTGTCATATCTGCAATTTTTTTTTCATTTCCAAAATATTTATTTACACTTTCACCAATGCCTATAGGATCTTTGCGATGGAACAGGTATGGTGTTCTAGCGCATGTGCTCTCATGTCCTTGAAGCACATATACTGACAGTACCCAAAGTTGAACACACTGTATAATTTTTGAAATATATGACTATAAAGAGGGCTCAAGGCCAAACCTTTGCTACAAGAGCCTGTGTTTACGCACAGACGACTTTATGTGACTTTTTCAAGTGTGCGAACTTTGGATAGCATACATGTAAAGTTGAACCCAAGTATATATAAAATGTAGTTTTTAATGAGGTCATTTAAATGAATTCCTATTATAAATCGTCTCCTCTGAAATATAGTTTGTAAATTTATATTCTGATTTATTTTATCCTTTTTTTTTTCATTTCCAGAATATATATTTACACTTTTCACCAATGCCTAAAGTTTCTCACCTGAAAGAAAAAAAACTCCGCCTTTGCCGGTCCCAAGCCAGGATGAAAAAGGAGGAGGGGGAGCAGTAACAAGCTCACTAAAAAAACCTGGGCTCAGCTGGCCCAGCTGATAGTACCCTGTAAGGGCTCCTGATCCAGGTATACAGGATGAGCAGCGTTTGTACTCTGTGTTAGGAGCGGCGTCACATCGCGTCTGTTCCTCATGTATATAAAGGCAGACGCATTCTACTTCACCCAATCGTGATGGTTGTTAATTTCAAGCTTTACAAGCTTGACACTCTAATATGATTGAGTGAAGATATGAAAGGAGAAAAAAATATTTTTTGTATTTTTTTTTTGGCAATAATCTATTTATTATCAATTAATTTGATTTTGGTCTTTATTTATTATTCCCCTGCTCTATACATACATTTTGTACATTTACAATGTCAGCCATTTTCTCTGTAATACCTTTTTAGCAGTGAAGTTATATTTGAGCAACAAACAATTGTTGAAATTTAAAATGGTCGAATTATCGATAGTGTTGAATTACACTTTGTTATATGATAGGCTGTAGGTCAAGACAGCAAAACATGGTCGAATTATCGAGGTTATATTGTATATATAAAACTAGAAATGTAGTTTTAATGAGGTCCTTTAAATATTTTCATTCCTTTTATATGTTGTCTTATCTGCGATATAGTAGCATTTTTTGCAATTTTATTTGCTGATTTGTGTCATTTTTTCACTCTAAATATATTTATTTAAACTCTTCAACTAATGCCTATAGTTTCTTTCCTGAAATTGCTTAGCAAACATGAGTTGGTTGTATTGTTATGCTTCGGATATATTTTAATCCTAAGCAGGGTCTTTACGAATGGTACACGTATGGTTACACAGTGCATGTGCTCTCATGTTCTTGAAGTAGTGTAGATGTGTTGTTTGCACTTTTATTTTCTGATTTGTTAGTATTTTTCTTCTTTTTTCATTTTAAATAATTTTTTAGGCATAGGAACCAATGCCTATAGTTTCTCACCTGCGGGCCCTTCGAGTGAACCCGGGGCGTTGCCCGGGTCACTCGGCTAGTACATAGCGATTCATATAAACCAAAATATTCGTTATTTTTTGCCTCGTGTATGTCACACTTATTTTCATTATCTTAATTTTATTAATTACTAGCGGATGTATACCCGGCTTCGCCCGGGTTTTATCCGAGTGAAAGTTTGCCTAACGAATATTGTTGGTAATAATCTTCCGGAACACAGAATATTATGATAATAATATTATTCACAATATATATTTATATTTCCCATCCCTGGATACTTTTATTTTTGCGTTTATCATTACTCTTTACAATTCATCCTTTCATTCTTGGCCGACTGTTTTACATATGGTGTTATCTTAAAATTGCTTGTTTTGAATATTTTTTTTAGATTGAGATTATTAGCTAGTATGTAAAAAAATTAACTCTGTTGAAATTTAATTTTGTATTTATATATAAATAAAATTAACTCTGTTGATTTTTTTTTTGTATTTAATCGATAACAGCGAAGTTACGCATGTTAATGTTAGGAAATATATTTTGATGTTAAGCAAAACCTGCTCCATCTCGTTTTACATAAATGTTGAAAATTTGGTTGAAATTGATGCATTGTAACGAAAGTTTTTAGTGAACAACACTTATGAAATTTCCATTTTATTAATATAGATATTTATTTTTCAATTTATTCAATTTTCCAATCGTAGATTTTTTGCTTTCAAATTATTTATTGCTTTGTTTCAAAACAAGAGAGTTTGAATTATTGAATTTTATATATTTCTAATGATAAGTATTTAAGGTTTATAATTTAGTTTTTATATATAATTACCTTTTTTAAATTCATAATTGTTAGTATAATGTTGTTTCATATTTATTTTTTACAAGCAAAAATTGCAAAAAAGTCAATAAATATTTTAATATATCTGTTATATTTCAGTAATCGGATTCCAATATAATTACGCACATATATATGATACACCAACTGAGATTTTAGTTCTAAAGTTTTAAGAAATCTCCTCCAAAATATTGAACTATACATAACGATCTTTTTTTCCAAAATTTTGTTATTTTTTACTTCGTGGTATTTACACTTTTTATTTTACAAGTATTAGTATAGTTATATTTATTTATTCAATTTGAAATATAGCGTAGAATATTTGCTTCAATTTTAACTTTTCATTCACCCTCACCAAATTGCTTTAAAACAAGTGCGTTTGTATTATTGAATTTTTAAATATCTATTGGTAGATATTTAGTGCTTCTAATTCAATTGTTAATCATATTTTTGCTCATAATAAGAATTTCTTCTCTGTAAATTTTCCTTGGAGATCTCTCTGGATGCATGGGATTTATCTTTGTTCGTATCTGCGCGGGCCGTTGCCCGGGTCACTCGGCTAGTTCGTATATATTGACGGTGTATGTCACCGAGCTGAGTCGGGTCGACGACCCAGCCTTAAAACTAGCTTTTGCAAATTTATAAATTCTACTTGGATACCGTGAATTCGGGCTGTGGCAATCTTGAGTTTAGGGCGGTCATTTACTAATTATCTCCCATTTTAAGATCAACATTCCCCTTTAAAATTTTTGCTCAAATTTTCAATGATAGAATTATACAACTAATAAGATATTCTATCTCTTTTCAAAGATTCCATTATAATTTCTGCTTGATATCATGAAATGAAACCCAGCCTTAGATTTATGAGTATAATTAGCCAGAAACCATTATCTCCAAGAGATTTACTGGATTTTCTAAATCGGGTGATATGGCTTTCTCAAGGCCCGAGTATGTTAGATTGCATGGAGAGTTAATATCTCAATTTGTTATCATGTAACATTTTTCATTATAAAGATGTAAGTAACCAGATTTAAACGGTGGTTTGCATATCCAAGATATAGAGCTATATATATATTGTTTTAGAATTATTTTTGTGTTTGATTGTTGAAAAGAGGTGCAGTCGTAAAATGTAAAGATAATTATTTACCTTTCAAGTATATTTAATTTTGAATAACTTGAAGTAAATTACACATAAATTATTTTTATCACAGTAATATAAAATTTATCAAATTCGTGATTTTTATTAGAAAAGGTAGGGTTAACTAAACATATTTACAACAATAATAATTAAAGTGGTATGTGTTGAATCTATGGTCAAATATGTAAAACAGTCAATGAATGAAAATAAAATCTATGTTTTTAAAAAATAAAATAATTGTATTTTAGATTATATAATATATATATACTCGTTTTTGAAATGACTCTAATATTAAATAATAATAAATTGGTTCAAATGTCTTCATTATTATAAAAGGCCAACATAATAGAAATATATATATATATATGTATTAGAGTATTTTTTTAAAAGGTTATGTAAAATATAATGAATTATGAATAACTGATTTTGAAAATAAAGTATAGTCTAAACATTGAGTCAGAATAGAAAGCTAATTCTGTATTAAATAATATCTCATTAAGAAAATTTAAGAATTTATTTATTTGTTAGTTGATTCAAACGCATAAGAGGTTTGTGTTTACTATATATAATAAATAAATAGAGGGTGAAAATAAAACTCTTTTACTTAAATCAACAAACAAATATATAAATGTTATATTTTCTCAATGGTATTATAAATTAATTAAAAGGCATATTTTGGATCTAAAATAAAATAAAACATCTTATTTATTACACATTATATATATTATAATTTCATATTATTTATTAAATATCCGTTGATAATTTTCATGTGAAACTCAATTTTTTTAAAGTGAGAGCGTAAAGACGCCATAATTTTACTATATATAGTTGCATGTATGCTATAAGTAATACCAAAAGATTATATTTCTCCCCTATATACTGGAATATAATTTAATTCTCATTCAAACTGTTTTAATTTCGATCTATCTCTATATAATTCTCTCACACTATATATATATGTGGTATATATATAGAGTGGTAGTGAATAAGGTGTGATGGATGAGTAATAGGTTATACAAGTCCGCTGTAGGAGAACTCCAGATAAACAACAATAATACCGAGAAATGGTGCCACACAAAGGCGAAACAAACAATAGAGGAAGGAAGAGGGAGTTTACTAAGCCAGTAAACCCGAGAAAGCAGAGGTCAATATGGGGTCATTACAAAACCTCATTAATCAATCTCTTTCGGCATTTATCGACCCTCTTCACACTTTTTCTCCTCTACTGCCAGGCTCTCTACTTAATTGGCCCTCGTATTTAGAGAATTCTCTCTCTCTTATCTGCTGCCTCCCATAAATTAAATGGCTCACTCATTAATTAAGTTGTATTTGTCAAAGAAATAGAGTCGACTATTTTTAAAGACGGGGGTGTATTATAGGAAGGATAATAGGCGCTCTTTACTGCCCGATTAATTGGGAGGTAATCTTCGGGTGCTTATTTATTAGCCTCGCCGTTAACACCGTGAACTCACAGGGTTCATTAGGGAGATTCCCGCGCTTTGAATATTCTCTGCACATGTGCTGCTATTTGACCGCTAAATTGATATGAAGAGAGGTTATATTTATATAGTTAGATAGGCTATACCGCATTGAACATTCAATTACCTTTCTGAATGATATTATTGAAGGCTTTAAACTCCGGACTAAACTAGATCAGATTGACAATCAACTGCAGGAGAAAACTACGGGTATAATGAATAAAAGGTAAATAATTTTTCTATAGATATCATCCAGCATTATATTTCATCTCCCTTCAACACCACTTATATATAATTAAATGAAAAGAAAGAAAAAATATGTCAGGTAGTAAATTTCGATTTATATATATATATACTAGCCGAATGACCCGGGCAACGCCCGTGTTTTACCCGATTGAATGTTTTTATTCAAATACTATTTGCTACAATTATAACATGGCGCCTTAAATAAATGCATATATTAGTTAATAACTATAGCCTATGTGCTTTATCTGTCTATGTACTGTTGGCTTCCGTCTCATACTGGGAAAAAGAAAGAGAGGATTTTATTTAGTTATTAACTAATATATGCATTTATTTAAGGAGCGACCCGCCCCAACACAATAGTTACAAAAACGAAAAAGCGAGTGGGGGAGGCATGATTTGGAGGCAAAGTGGCGTGTTCGTAGCCAAACAATAGGAGGGCGCCATTCCAAAAAAAAAAAAAAGCAAACGGTGACAGAGGCCAGGAATGACGTTCGTAACTGTATATAGAATATGATTTTTCTTTCTCTAAACACTGCCAAGCTAGCCAATATTTGTGCTAGATATTTGTCTTTTAATGACCCAAAACACTAATAGGCGCTAAAGAAGATGATTAATTGTGACATTGCATATAAAATGGAATTCCTAACCATTGACATGATAAAACACCTCAGCGGTGAGTAATAGGTGTAATAACCAAATCTAAGGAATTCGACTATACAGATATCCTGAAATTGTAAGAAAGAGGGTAATTATTTCAATCCTCTTTCAATTTTTATTCATTCCAGCTTGAAAGCTGTAGAAATAAATTTTTAATTATATATATTTCAGAGAGAAATGAAAATTATCGTTAAAAATCTTTAATTATCAGTGGTAGAGGGCGTCAATTTAAAAAGATTATATTTTATATATAATCAATAAGTATAAGGGGTTCCACGTTTGGTTAAAACAAAATACGCTGAATTGGTGGATTATTAGTAATGGTAAATGTAAATAATTTGAGACGCGTGGTTCGATGATTTATTTTTCTATTTTAATTTATCCCGAGTAAAAGACGTTGTACAGGCCATGATAATCATGGCGAGTTAGTTAATTCCTGCTTTACTGTAAGTGCACCACATGTCTACACATGTGAAAAGCAGTTCGACTTTTGCACTTACAAAGGTGCCAGAACCCCGTTTGGGTATTTGCTCTAGCTGGTGGGGTTGAACTTTTGAAAGAATCGGGGACCATTGAAACATTATTTTTTAATTAGAAAAAAGTGCCCCATGCGGGATTCGATCCCGGGCCGTAGCGGTCGAAAACTAACGTTTTAGACCACCCTTCCACCGACCCTCAAGTTTGATGGTAAGTGTTAGGATGTGGAAAAATATATTATTATTCATTTTCAATTCGCTAATGAATAAAAAGCAATATATTTGTGAGTAATTAAGGTAAATAACATTGAATAAGGTTTTAATGACATTTGTATGTCAATAAAGAACTAAATAACAAAAGAAGGAGTCCAACTGAAATATCGGAATAATTTATTTGTAGCTGTCTAAACACAAATACTGATTTTATATATTTATTATTAATAATGTTGGCTTGATAAATTGATGATACAGAGAATTCTAAATAAATATTTACAGAATGGTTCAATGTGCGAGATTGGTCAAATAAGTCCAACCAAATGTGTCCAATACAACATTAATGTATTGTAATGTAACTAACGCTGTAACGGCGGGGGAAGGCAAACAATAACATTAATTCGCCGGTCCCACGGCCTCAGCTGCTGTGGCCAGGAAGATAATCCTCTGTGACAGAATTAGGAGATTAGGATGGACGGCGGACAAAAAGGCGTGGGAGCCTCGAGTGATACACTTGTGCCAGTTGCCCGTGATATCTTGTCACTTTTGTTTAACTCTTTGTCAAGCGCTGGGCCCACCACCGCCTTGACAATTTGCCTCTCTGACATTTTATATTTGAGGCAATGAAACAATATTTTAGGGAATATATCATTGAGGTGTTTTTATATTCGAAAATACTTAGAGCGATGAAGATAATATATATAATTTATATATATAATTTATATATATATATCTTTCAGAATATATTTTAAAATATTATATTAAATCAATATACACTGGCACGCAAGTCTTTTAATTTATCTCAAATTATATTTAACATTTATCAATTAAATTTTAAACACAAATTTATTTTCCCATTATTGATTAAAATATCCGAAATCAAGGAAATCTAATGCGAAATATGTGCATATTAGCCGGTCAAGCAATGGCTTCTTGCAGTCAGTGCATAAATATCTTGGATATTGTTGTTAATATGTGGTGTGATCGCCTTTTACTGATTGACAGGCTCTACATCGGCGACCCATACTAAGAATCAGGAAGTTTATCAGCTTCTGTGGTATCAACGCCCACTCTTGTGTTAAGGCTGTTTCTAGCTCATGAATTTTCCTAGCAGGGGGTTGGAGGGATGAGATCCACCACCCTAGATTGTTCCAAACATTCTCAATGAGAATTAGGTCTAGATCAAGTTGGCCAATTCAACCGAGCAATTGCATGATTTTGGAGAAAGGTGTCGATCACACCAGCCCTATGTGGAAGGCGTTATAATCCATTAGAAGAAATTTATTTTTTTTTCAATTTAGAGGTCAGAACATATGTCCGTGATGAAATAAAATACATATGAGTGAACATTGACAGTGGAGAAATTTCACGCACATTGATTCCGTATTCGCCGTCAAATAGGATTTATATCATCCAGTAGTACGACTTAACCGCATGCTGCACCTTCCAAAATGAGTTATAGCAAGCTCAACGATCCGCGCCAACCTTTATATGCTACTCTCCTTACACCGGTATCACACCCACCCACCCCTTTTAAAATCAACTTCATCAACCTGCTTATTTTGTGCCTACTACGCTACCTCGAGTTTTACCTGCAGACGATACAAAGAAGAACGTGAATAATAGAGTCGCTCGCTCTCTCTAACAGGATCCTATCGATAAAGGTAACCATGTGTGCAAGGAAAGTACATGTGAACTTTGGATTACCTGCTTACCCATTGGAACATGAACACTTAGATAAATATATTGACACTTTCAACTCTGCCGAGTGTAAATATAATCCATATAAAATCAAACTTTCCCTAAATCCTGATACTTGTTAAAAATGCAAATATCCATATAATATGTATAGTTAAACTGCTCTTAGCAACCGTTATCTCTTCAATGCCTAAGTCGGGTTCACTTTGTCAAATTTCTAAATTCCAACTTTTAAAACGATGCCTCAAGTGGCAGCTCGCCTCAAATCATACAACCACTACTAAGCCAGCTACAATTTATTTTATAAATAATCCTAACTTATTCAACCAGTCGTTAACATTATTTTATTAAGGTAGTAATACTGTTGCAGAAAAAAAGCTAACTGATCACGAGTATTGTGATTTATGATGATATAGAATGCAATCGATAAAAATTGGAGCTACATTGGAGGAATCAAAATAAGCAACCTTCTCAATCGTTTGACATCACACTGCTAGGAGAAAACAAAAAGAAAACCTAAAAGAGATCATTTAGAGAGTTAAAGAAAAAAGTGTATTTTTTTTTGGTTCAATTTTTTTTTTATATCAGAAAGACCAAAAATATAACTCCGATAACATAAATGACTTTGAAATTCAACAAAAAAAACACGATATAGTCAATCACTTCATATTATTAGGATTGAGGATTGATAAAATGGAAGATTGATTAGAGAGAGTAAAAAAATAAATGTAGAAGCTTTCACAATCCCTGTGGTTACTTATGAACGTGAAAGCTGACAGTACTCTAAGAAAAGAAGAAAGAAAAATAATTGAAACCTTTGGGAATGTGTACATTATTATTATTATTATTTTATTTCCAAAGCGCTATATCCCGCAAGGGATACTTGCGCCAAACAAGGAGAAAAGTTTATTTACATAAGTTATTTACATTATTCAACGCATGAAAACATTAGAGATCCAGATTTTGTAGAAAGTTTAGAATGTATTTACAAAATGAATTGAACTTTAAATATGATTTTTTAACGAAAATCAAATCGTTAAGTTTACAAACAACTAGTTCATTCTTCATTCTATAATCTTGAAATGCTGGGCAATCGATCAGTAGATGTCTTGAGGTTTGTTCCTCAATACCACAAAAGCAACTTGAATCCTCCACTGCCTTTATTCTATTTAAAAAAAAACTTTTGAAATTTCCGTGGTTTGTAACAAATTGAGTATCATAAAAATTTGGACGAAAGTATTTAGGGATTTCTTGGGGAAAAGAGCTTAAGAAAGTATTATATGCTTCGTTTTTCAGAACATTCATTCTTGATTTGAGAAAGGTATCTATAATTCCTGGAATAAATGGGTCATAAATTTGTTGATCATCTGTGGATAAGTTTCTCAGATCAGATATCATTATTCTGGATTCGATAAAGTCTGAGATCAGAGGAATGTTGGCCAAACTATGAACACAGCTATATGATGTGGATTTATAGGCTTGTATAAACCATGTTAGTATTTGATATTGGGTTGAATTTAATTTTTGTAAACATTTTTTATTTAAATATTTGAACCAAATTTCGACTCTATACGAGTTCAATACTCGTCCTTCTGTCCTATCAGTCACAAAATCAACACAGTCATTGCTCTATCAAAACGAGTCCATACCCACTGCTTCCTCCAGATGTACAAGAACCTCGAAACACAGAACATATTAGCTAACCTCAGGGACTGCGCATACCCGATATCCTTTATATTGCGACACTTTTATGACCCAACTAAAAAGACACAGTCTCCAATATACAGATCTATTTGCAATATGCCATATTCACCATTATCCTCCACAATAGCGAGATTCTTATTGAAATTCGGAATCAAAACCTACTTCACCTGCGCACCTACCTCTGGATCCCTTCTCCGAAACCAGATCATGAAACTCAATGAACCTAACAGCACACCACGAAACGCTATTTACTCCATAGAATGTATGAACTGCCCAAAAGTCTACGTAGGCGAAACCGGGAGACATGTCAATATCAGAATTCATGAACACAAAAGAAATATTGATAACTTAGACCATAGATCCTTAATGGTACAGCACATAAATAAACTGGCCATTCCTTCAACATTACATCACCGAAAATTCACTATTCTAATATTGCCAACAAACACCAAAGACTAATCATAGAATCTATCCTATCAAGCAAATTCCATAGCCTCAATAGAAAAATTGATTTACCTGAAATATACAATGTAATATTCCCTGCAGCCACCAAACCCCCCTCGGTATCATGAACTCTGCGATTCAACAAATAATCTTTTATTTCCGATAATTCAATGGGCTAAACGGCCATCTTTTTCAAAGATCTCATCCCCTCCCGCGGCAAGCCTCGTATTACACTCGAGACACAGGCGTCTCTCAAATGTTTATATAGATTAGATTTGAAAACTTTAGTAGCTAATATAATTTGTCCTGTCGAAGGGCGGTTGAGCCCGAAAGCTTGAAATAAATGTAATTAAAAGAGACTCATCCATCAAGCTTATTTATTCGAACATCTATATGTAAGTATTGATCTGAAAATGGATTTATATAAAGTTAGCCTTTTCTGGGTGCTTAGACCCTAAGATTTCCCACAAATTGAGAAGAGATAATTTTTAAAACGTTTTGTACGATTTACTATTTCTTCTATGTGGTATGTAAAATTTATTTTGTTTCATCTTCTGTGATTTGTAATTATTATTCCTAAAATTTTGGTCTTCAGAATGCGTACATGGAAAAAGATATTCATGATGCCATGGACAGGTAAAATAACAAATATTTCAATATTAATTGATATTATTCCTGTGGTAGATTTTCATATTACCAAATATATAAACAAAGGCTGGCCTACCTTGGACACATAGTGAGAGCAAATGTTTTAGAAAATGTGTTTAAATATTTCGAAGAAAGAAGGACGAGAGAGAAATACATGTAATGAGTGTAATGAGTTGGCTGGAAGGGGTAACTACCGACATGTCATTAGATGACCTGAGAGTGATGGTCACTAACAGATCAAATTGGAGAATATTTATTGATATAGTAACTAGATTTTCAAACTCGAATTGATGGACACTAAAACCAAAATGTCACAATCAATTAATTTATGTTTTTTTTAAACTTACAGCAAAAATATCAGATAATTGGCGATTTTTTTGTACGTTCTAAAAATAAAAAAATAACAATTCTTTTCTTTTTATTAAAGCAAAAATCCAAGTTTGTGTACAAATTCGCTCTTCTATTGGCTTAAGCCAAAAGGAAAATGAAATTATTTACAAAAGACATATTTTGTAAATTGTTTCATTTTCGCCTGTCATATATTTAATACTAGCGGACGTACCCGGCTTCGCCCGAGGTTTTACACGAGTAAAGGTTTGTCTAACGAACATTTGGTAAAACAATTCTCTATAAACTTATAAGAAAAAGTTATATTCTGATAATTTGAAACTCGTAAATTTGAATCTCTCGATAAAGTGAACATTTTTTCCCGGTCCCTGTGTGCCGTGTCATCCTGAATTTTGTCTTTCTTAATTTTCTACATTACAAATTCATCGTTTTATCTAGTGAACATATTTTCCCGGTCCCTTGAAAAATACTCGATAAGTTGAATAAAGCCATGGTCGTGAATCTCTCGATAAAGTGATTATTTTTTCCCGGTCCCTGTGTGCCGTGTCATCCTGAATTTTGTCTTTCCTAATTTTCTACATTACAAATGCATCGTTTTATCTAGTGAACATATTTTCCCGGTCCCGTGAAAAATACTCGAATAAAATCATGGTCGTTTATGGAAGATGGACGTAGTTCCCGGAGGACCGCTTGATCACTCTGATTGGCCGGTGGCCGGACGGGGGGGGGGGGGGCGCTTGATCCCTCTGATTGGTCGGTGGGAACTTGGACTGTCCAACCAACTGGCCGACGGCCGGACGGGGGGGGGGGGGGGAGGGGCAGATCTCGTTGCAAGATGGCGCTGCATGCGAGTTAAAGCTACATATCTGCAAATAACTCTAAGGATATTAAAGATATTCAAGAAATTATTTTTCGTAAACCTTTCCGGAGATACACCTAATAATATCCCAAAATTTCACGGCGATTGGATGTATGGTTTTGAATCCATAGAGGACACACACACAGACATTCAATTTTATATATATAGATAAGCCTTTAGAAAGAGAATTTTTCTAGATAAATCTTGTGTTTTTTCGTGCTTTAATAAAAATTATCTATATTTATTTTCATATTATTTTTTTAATATCGTAAATTCCTAAACTACTTGAAAAAATTCTAATAAAATCTATAATTCACTAATAAACACTCTCTATGAGACAATTAACTACGACAAGAATTCCTATACTTATTGTTGCCAGCAATAGCAATATTTGGTGGCCAACACGTAAACGCCAACTTTATGATGTGATAGTTCAACAAATCGACTTCTCTATTAGTTAATATAGTGTCATCAAACAATGTAACATTAGTAATAAAGCATTTATCTCATAAATAATATAATAAATAAATTAAGAAAAAGGCATCTCCTTATCGTGCAACTGAAAGTTGCTGATGGATTGCGCCATCTATCGGAATAAATATCAACTATTCTCGTTGATTTTTAATCATTCCAGAATTGGCCAAATACCCATTCTTGATTAATCAAGAAAAGCTAACCACGAACGCGTTTCGGGCTGTTGGCCCTCATCATGCCTTTTTCTTAATTTATACACCTTATCCCAGTACAATATCACATTTGTACTATTTTTTCACATTGTTTAGCGTTCTCATGAAATTCTGGCCTTAACTACCCGTTTCATGATTTTTCAGGATGCCTTGAATGACCAATTATTTTTTGGTCGTTGAGACCACGCTAATGAGGGCCAACAGCACGAAACGCGTCCGTGGTTAGCTTTTCTTGATTAATCAAGAATGGGTATTTGGCCAATTCTGGAATAATTAAAAATCAACGAGAATAGTTGATATTTATTCCGATAGATGGCGCAATCCATCAGCAACTTTCAGTTGCACGATAAGGAGATGCCTTTTTCTTAATATATATATACATAAGTCCCTAAAATATTCATAAAAAAACTCACATACGAAATTCTATTTTAAAAGGTAAAGGAGTAAAGGAAATATTCTCTTCAGTTTGACTGATATATTCATAGAAAAACATTATAAATCTTGTTAGAAAAGCGCATTTTATCGAAACCTTTAAAACGAAATAGCGTTAGAGAATGGGAGCCTAAGGTAAGAAAAGAACAACCTCATACTGGAAACATATCGCCGCCGAGGTTTTATCGCGGTGGCTTATTAAGTACGGCCTGGCCGGACACAATCGGCGAGTTAGGGGGAAACCTTCTCAAAAGTCTTGAGTAAATAAAGCAAACCTCCATCGAGTAAATTTATTCTTCCTTGGCGGCACGGATAAAGAAGATTTCCTCCGGCCTCGGGGGAAATTCCAAATGTAATTTCTTACTTTAAAGAGAGGGGAGATGTGGCTCTAGTGTTCTCTTAAAAACATTGGAGTTGTCCTGCGGTTTAATAACTGCCGCTCTAATTTGTGCCGGTTGTAATTCCGGATCATATTTTAGGCGCTTTATTTAAACTTCCCTGAATTATTCATTAGCACCCCTGGAAATTGGGTACTAGATTCTTCCCTGCTATACAAGACGTAGTGTAAATATGCCCTCTGTTAAAATTAATTCTGTTTACCTTATTCTGTGAGAAATATTTTTTGGCTGTTCACAATAAAAATTTAAAATCTAAATGAAATCATCTATTTTTTTTAAATTCAAAATCATAGTATTTTCAAATATTCATATTAGAGTTATATTATATTTTGTATATATAAATAATATATATATATATATATATATAATATGTAATATAAAAAATTACTTCATAGTCTTTAAAAAAACGGACAAAAATCTATGAAATTGGAATTTTAAAAATATTTCAGATAATCTTGAATGAAAATTTGTATTACAAGATAAATTAATTGAAAGCTTATTATTATATTTATTTAATTATATATTTATATATGTAATTTACACACATGTGATAAATATATATTGCTATACATATTGTTATTGTAGGCCAGGCATGGTTGGTGTGTACAAAAGTGCAATTTGTCCAAATAATAACACTTAAGATCTTATTGATTTGCAGAGAAAATGTATATGCTCTATCAATACCAACAGAATAGCTAGGTAAGCAATACAGGGAGACCTGCCTCCAATCGCTGTATTTGATCAATTCTATCTTCGCGACAGTGGACAGGGGTTGTCTCGCAGCATTCCTCGATGCATCACGTCCCCTGCGGTCTCATGTAGCTATCGATTCTATGATCCTTAACTCTCTCGAACAGTTTTGGCCTATAACGACACCCGGTGACACTTGCTAACTTCTACCGAAGACTCGAAGGTTGCTTGCTGTCTCACAGGCAACTGACTCTCTACTCCCCTCCCTCGAGTAAGTCTTCCTGTCAAAAACCGATTTCTGATTTATCTTTGTTACTCTTTTTGACCTGTCGTCTTGTCTGTATTGAGTTTGCTGCATTATATGCGTTATATATATATATAGTGTAGAAGATAGGTGTAAATTGATAATTTGCGGATTTTTGTGAGTTGGGACGAAAGCGAAATATTCTGGCGCCACAGTGCAGTGTGTCTGTCGTGGCAAGGCACACGAATTAACAGACCATCTAGAATGGAACGGAGGAACGAGACTTAGGCCCAGTAGGATGGGATGTCATAGGTTGTCCAGCATGCTCGAAACTAGCACCTTTCCGACCACCATGTGTTGTCCCTTTGTCAAATTCTAGAATCTGTCCAGCCATTTTCTTAAAAATTTACAATTCAAATTGGTAAAATCGTATCTCTCAAGAAGCATATCGTGGAGAAAGGAGGCTAAGAACAACAAAGAGCCAGCTGGAGAAAGGGATCTATGTGACAACGATAATGTCCCTAATCGCTATTGAAGAAGAAACACAAGTCAGGGAGAAGAACCTATTCTCCCCGATTTATGCTTTTTCTTCTAAAGAGTATCTATTCCCATTTCTCAATATCTACCTATGCTCTAGCAAAAGAATCATACTATTTGTACTCGGATCAGGGGGGTAAATGAAGAAAAAAGGCATTTCCTGTTCGTGCAACTAAATTTAGCTGATGGCTATCTATCGGAACAAATATCAACTAATCGTTGATTTTTCAAATGCGTGTTAAATTATATTTTATATTAATTATATAAATAATATTCTATATTTTGTCTTTTTTAAATGAGGTTTGAAATATGTATAAATTTCAGGTATCTAGAAGTAATATTATTGAAACATTCTATTATATCGCTTCAAAACACAAAAGTTATTGATACATTATACATATAACATATTACATGCAATACATTAAACATTTTTAGTTTCCACCTTTTTAAATTTATTTTTCTCATATATTTATCCTAAATTATTTTAACTTACATTTTAATGCATTTTTATAAAATATTATTTTACTTATAGATGAATCGATCTCCATAAAAATTTTGAAATGAATTTTTAGATACACACTTTTTATTTTTAAACTTAAAAAAAAAGTTCTTACAGTTTTTTGTTAGAATCATTTTAAATTTATTTTCAAAGGTTTTAATAGATACATATATTTTTACATTTATCTCTTAATGAATTATATTTTATGTACCTATTACAAATATTTTGAAATATAAGATAGACCTCATTATTTTTCCTTTAATATTTTAAGATATTTAACTTATTCTGATTGTAACTTTTAAATATCTTTCATGCACAAATTCCCCCCACCTACTTTGTATTTTAAATTATTTCAACTGTGATATTATCACACTATGCGGGGCTGAGTTTGTGTATATAAAAATTTAATGCCTCGATAAAGGTTGGCGTTCAGCCAGCCAATATATTATCAAAATAAATATTTTATTAAACCCAATATATGCCTTTTTATTTGATAAAATATTTGAGATAAGCTTTTGATTTTTTTTCGGATACATGAATATCAATTAGATATTGTTTGCAGTCGTGAACAAAATAATAAAAACAGTTTTGAGTCACAATTTGATTTAATTGTGCTGATAGACATAATTAAGAAAGAAATACCTGATTTGAGGCGTAAAGAAGAGTAAATAAATTTAAAAAAAACATTACGTATTAACATAATCACAAAAGATTGAGCCGGCCAAAGGGAAACAACAACAATAGGTTTATATAGGGAAAGTGGCGACATTTGACAGTCGAATTTACAGAGTCGTTTGTTCTAAAAGTTATAATTTTAAAATATAATATTTTCATATTACTTATTTATATATAAATTCGCTAGTGAATTATGAGTAGAGAAATTTCGAGAAAATATATTACATAACTGTGTAATAAAACGTCATTTCATATTAATTTTAAATTTATAAACACATACCACCTTATAAAGACGATTTTGATTATAAATATATTTGTCTATTCGAACTCTCATTTATATTGATAGAGAAAAGCTGCCATTAATAGCACAGATGTATTTGTAAATATAGTGAGTTATGACAATGGAAAGTCCAACGATGTCGCAACGTTCTTTAAATGAAAGAGGAGGCTAATGTCTAATGGACGGACGGGCATTTATTCATTCCGAATGGAGCGAAAGGTTCCCCGTGGATCAACGCTGCCATTCCCCAATGTGCTAATGGAAGGATAAACAAAATATTTCGACGCTAAATTTTCATAAATCCTACATCCCTCCTGACATTTCCATAAACCTTTCACTCTGCGTGAATTGTTGAAATATATATTTTGATTCCAGTAAAGAATAATAAAATATCCGTTTTTATATCATTATCTATCTCTCGATATAAAACCAATAATATATGAATATTAATGTATGCTTAACGAATATATCAAATTATATTTTATAACGGCATATTTATATCTCTATATATACTTCTATCTGATTCGGACCAATTCGCTTAAGTCCTTAAAATAAAATTTGAGAAAAAAAGAAAATGTTAATAATAAATATTTATCATTATATAAATTTAATCATAAAAGTATATTATTTTTTCGGAAGGTATAGAATCTAGAACAAATATTGCATATAAATAAACCTATAAATATATAAAACAATTTTTAAATTTCAGAAATAAAAAAGAATTTAACCACTTCCAAGCGACTCCTATATAGACTTGTTGGCCAAGACTTCTTGAAATTGAAGATCAAAACTCGAGAGTGTTTGTTGTAACTTGTATTGATCTGGAATTTTTATCAGAATGTTATCTTCAATTTAATTCTGGTCGATGGATCAAGCCCTGTCGTCTGCAGAGCTGAGTACATCGCAAAATGATTTTAAATAGCGCCATTATCTATTTATGGGATTTAGATCAATTTGATGATCGTGATCGGCTTACATTACTTATCTTGACATGTATTATAACGCCGACTTCTATATTTCTTTTAATTAAAGATACTTCGGCCAGTATGAATCTTTTTATTATCTCTATTTTTAAGATAACTATGAATGCCGGCAAGGCAGCCTTTTTATCTTTCAGCTAATTTATATATTTCATATTATAATTGTATACTTTTTGAGTATCGACTGCAAAGGCGAATACACCAAAATTTGTTTTAAATAGCGCCAGTATATATTTATGGGTTTTAGAGAACAATTAAATTACGTATTTAATAGTGATTAGCTTTCTTTAACTATCTTGATTTATATTACCTATAATAATTTCTACATTTTATATGTGATGTATACATTGTCGTTTAAATTATTTCTTAATTTATTTCTTTTTAGTTTGTATATACAGTCTACTCTCGTTATAACGCCACCCTCGCCTTACGCCGCTTTCTCGTTTTGTCCCAATCGACATCAATGTTTTTTCTCGCTATACTCGTAACGCCACTCCCTCGCTGTTCGCCTTCCGCCGCTGATTTTTCGCATCCCAAGTAGCAAAAACCACTCGTTATAGCGCCGCTCACAACGCCCCTCAACCCCCGCTCCCCTTTTCATGTCTGCAATTATTTCGCCAGCGGCGCCGTACTTTGCCTACTGTTGACACAACAGATTGTGTGAACAGCCAGCAGACCCTTTTCCTTCTTGTGCCTGGGACATACACAGTCGCTTCATCCTTTGCTAACGTCAACACAACAACCATATTGTTGTATCATGAGTTCTCAAAGCGTAAACGTGAGTCGATGACTATTGAAAAGAAGAAGTAGATATGCCAGTTGGCAAGTAATAACCCTACGATGTGGAAGAATGAGATTGGAGAGCGTTATTTACTTCCACGAACAACTGTCCGTGATATTCTCACTCAGACTGAGAAGTGAGAAAATTATACTCTTGGTTCTTCAAAGAGACGAAGAGTCGGAAAATTTAGTGACTTGGAAGACGCTCTTTTCAACTGGTTTACCCAAAAGCGTGCCAATAATATTATTATTACTGATGACCTTCTAAGAGAAAAGGAAAAACAACTTGGCGAGCAGTTGGACGTACCAGAAAATTTCGCGTACAGCAGTGGGTGGCTGCAGCGATTTAAAGGGAGATACCATATTTCGCAACGACGGCTCTATGGGGAAGGCGCATCGATTTCTCCAGCTATCATTGTGAACACCTTACAAATTTGAACAGTATGCTGGCGAACTCCGGATATGACCCAGACAACATATACAATGCAGACGAAACAGGATTATTTTTTCAGCTCATTATATTCAGATTTTGTATATTCTTTTAAAATACACTGTAAGAATATTCAACATCCATGTTGAAAATATTAAGAAATATTCACACGCCTATTCTTAATTACTGTGTATTAACATATATAGGTATATTCACTAGATGGCGCTCTGCCATCTAAAAAGCACATGTGCTCGTGGTCAGGAGATGCCTTCTTTATTTTTAATATCAACACTTGACCCACTTATCTTTTATTTTTTTAAAATTATTTTTCATAGTTATATTCGCGAAAATAAACAACATATTGGCAAATATATATAATAAGTTTACCATCTATATACGGCGCCATACGTACCAACAACGTACATATGCAATCCCAACCGTTTACAAATCGACTTGCGTTCTCCCGTATTCCGAAACCAACGTTGATATTGCCCGTTTCTTGAGAAAATACGGTGTTCGCGCGTATTTTAGTAATTCACCTTCCGTCGAACTCAAACTCCGACATCCCATCACAAAATGTTCTAAAAAGCAGGACCCACTATCCGCCTCTAACGCAGTGTACAAAATTAAATGCTCAAATTGCGAACTACATTATGTTGGTGAAACCGGCAGAACCATTGAAATCAGGACTAAAGAACACAATAGAAACATCATGAACAAAGACAGCCGTTCCCAGATTTATCAGCACATCGCAGAAACACAGCATTCATTTGATTTCACAGACACCCAATGTATTTACAGTAACATACGCGGAAAATATCAACGACTGGTCCTGGAGGCTTTGGTTTCCAATAAAATTCCGAGCCTCAATAGGAAAATTGAACTACCCCTGCAATACATAGCTTTTTGTAATAGCATGGATCCCGCATAAGGAATTTTAACCTCAAGTGTTTTCCGATTTACGTATATATTTTATTTATTTTAAACTTATTTTAAACTGGATTTCTCGCTCGCTCTCTAGGTGTGTTGATACGTGCTTGTTCGTGGCAATTCCGCTTCAATATTCAAACTTACTTAGTTGGGTGTATATACCTCTCCGCACATTTTCTTGGATTACCTGAAGAAAAGCGTTTTGCTTGAAAGCTTGTATTTTCAATAAAAAGAAACTCACCACGTTATATTTTCGTTTTCTCTTTTAATTTATATAACAATATTGATAATTTGGAATAAATATACGTTGATTATTAATAATAAAAAGAAAAAAATACTTTTGAAAAATACAAAATATAATAATAAATAATACATACGACTCAACTGAATTTTGTAAAACAATAGATTGCCTCAGAAAAAGAAACTATACGTAGGGCAATATAACAATATCGGATTGACAGCAATTTTACGAAAACTCCTGGTTAAGGAGACAATACCAGATTATGCACCACTTTCTATGACTTTTCTCTCTGAATACAGATAATTAGTTAAATAAATACATAACTCTGAACGAAATAAATAAATAATTTATCGGATAAGGTGTGGTAAGGCGAATGGCTTTGATGACATAATGAATGAAGCAATAAAGGCCTTCCCTAAAGAAATTTGATTTCTTTGAAGGATAAATTCAATAGAATCCTGAGAACATCTGAATTCCCGACATGGCTGAATTAGTCATTTAACCAATTTTTAAAATGGTGATCGAGACAATCCCTCTAGCTATCGAGGCATCGCATTCTTAAGTAATATAGCAAAACTATTCACATCAACCCTCAAATCTCGTCTAGGTAGCTGGATAGAAATGATAGGGATTGTTCCTGAGATTCAGACGGGATTCAGAGGCGGTCACTCATGCCAAGATCATATATTCACTCTTTTATCTTTGATTCAAATGACCCTAAGCCGAAAGATAAGAAATTGCTACATGTTTTTCGTTTATTTGAAAAAGGCTTTCGATACAGTGCCCCACTCATTACTATGGAGAAAACTAGAAGATGCAGGTATCTTAACCACCTTTTCATTAACTTAATTAATTATAAATGTGACGGCAGTGTTGCGATGGAAAAACTCATTCACCGAGTGAATAAAAGTGCGCTCGGGAGTTTTACAAAGGTAACCGATGTCAACTTACTTATTTATAATAAAAATTATTTTTATTTATCTCTTCAATGATTCAGATTTACCTGGAATATACATAAAAAATTATGAAAGTGTTCATTTTTTTCTATATGCAGACGACATTGTCCTGATTAGTGAATATAAAAATAGCCGTCGAATATAAACCAATATTCTAAAAATATATTTTGAAAGAAATTTATTAACATTGAATGAGAGTAAATAAACAATTATGGTTTTTAGAAATGGCGGTCGATCAGCACAAAATGACAAATGATTTTGGGGTGAGCGGCAGCTGTCTGTTACTACGAAATATCTATACTTAGGATACCCGATTTCAACTGAAAACTCACTAAACAAAGTAGCGGCATATTACAACGGCAAATCCCTGGCAGCAATTGGTGCCGTACGGAAGGTCTTGACAAAATCCAATATAAACTCTTTAAATGCGGTAATGAAATTACTTGACTCGACAATATTATCTTATATGTATACGCCGTACCCGTTTGGGTACTTGACCAAATAAAATAAGCTGACCAAGTTCAGAATGTATTTTTAAGACGCTACCCGAATTTACCATATACACTCCGGTCTGAGAATGGAGTGTGGACGAGTATCACTGGAAATTGTCATAATCAAAGATATTTTTAGATTTTAGGTGTTTTACATTTGAGTACGTACTCGTTTTCTTTTGAAACCTCCTCTGACGTTTTTCTTTCATGTTCAATCTCATGCATATATCGGGTTAACATACAACAGTAGTCGGCAAGCATGTTCTTATCCAATTTTCCTTGATATTTGCGCTCCATATCTTTGATGTCTTGGCTGAACCTTCCACCCTGTTCTTCACTGACTGAACCTAAATATTCGGAGAAAAAGTCCATCATGTGAGTGAAATAAATAAAGTTTAGGAACTCATGGAGCAACCCAGCGCTTGAAAAGTGTACTGCATATCCATTATATTTTGTTTATAGTCAGGATCCTTGTAATTTCATAGAACTTTGCCGACGACATATTTGAAGGAATCCCAAGCTGCCTTTTATTTTGGTATCATACTTGTCTCAAATTCATTAACCTAAATAAACATGTAAATGCTTGGACCAACATAGATTTCATTATTTCAACTTAGCTTCGGATAAACCTGGAAACATTTTCACGGGTATTTAAAACAATCGCAATCTTTTGAAAGAGCCTTCACAAACATAATTATTTATGCAGAGGAGGTAACATTCCTTTTTTGGATCAAGTAAGCTGATCCGAATCACATTCTTGGTGCCTGGTTCAATATTCTGTATTTTTTGGCCATTAGAGTTTTATCACGGCTGTCTCACAAATGAAACATGGGTACTTTTTATATTCGCCTTATTTACCAAGAAGCATGGAGATCTAAAAAATAAATAATTTTTTAATCTATTTATTTAATAGTGTAAGATATTTCTATATAAAAATTTATAAATGCCGTTATTATAAAGTTAGATTTTTAAAGCTAGAGAAAAAAAAGGAAATGTTTTAAATTGCATTTTTAAAGTAAACATGACTTGATATAAAGTTTTTCATTTTTTAATCAGCGCCAAATAATTTTATACATAATATTCTCTCTCTCTCAGCTATTAATTCACTTTTATTTTTATATCGCAGGCCTGTGTTATAAGAAATTAACAAACTGTGCTAACTTAATTTTCTGACCTAAAATACTCTAATGAGTCCGTTTTTATTCTTAAATAGCACTTTCTTGGCTCGATACTCTAATAAGTGTTCGTTTCAAATATAGTTCTATAACCTGTGGAAATTTCATTCAGATTCGTCACATAGTGTACACATAAGTATACCATAAGTAGAGGTGAGGTACTAACACGCATAATTATATTTTATATAAATAGATCGATTTTAAGAAAAATTCTAACGAGATTTGTGGCAAAAATGAGGTCATTCTCGAAATCAGTACAACAACAGGGAATTCAGTTGGATTTACTCTTTACATCTTTCATTACAGGTTTTCGTGTAATATAACCAATATATAAATACCCATTGTGTTATAAGAATTGTCAATATATTAAGTCAATTTTAAGTTGAACATCCAGTTTTCATAAAATATATTTTGGTTATCTTTATATTGTTGCACCAGGTTGCGGCTTGGCAGACTCTTCAGCCTTGATTCTCTCCTGTGCTGGGTCTTGCATCTTACCAGAGCGTGTTTCAACCATCCTACAAATTTATATAAGGGAATAATGAGATAAGTCTACTTTAAGTAACCTCCAGAATGATTTATTTCTTTTCTCACATCAAAGAGAGCATTGAAGTCACAGTGTACCTAAATACAAATGATGATAATCTAATCTGTTTTAAATAAATATCATAGAATATTTTATATAAAAATAAATAAATATATAATTTAAATTTCAAATATATTAAAAATAATATAAGAAATACGCCATTAATCATGATGTAACACTTCCCCCTCTCCAGAGGTCGTCACGTCCTCGTGATTGACCTCATCAATTCTTTCAAAATAGGGTTTGATTCTTGAGACATGGACAATCAATGGGTCTTGGCCAGGATTATCTTTTGGTTCAATTAAGTAATTTACGTTGGACAGCTTCTTTAATATTTTATATGGGCCAAAATATTTTCTCAGTAGTTTCTCACACTTTCCTATTTTCCTAATTGGTGTCCAAACTGCTACTAATTCTCCTGGTTCGTAGCTTCTTTCCATGTGTTTCTTGTCATAGTTCTTTTTCATTCTTTCTTGAGTCTTTATTGTGTTGTTAATAACTAATTTTCTTGTTCTGTTTATTTTGTCTAAGTGATGTTTTATGTATTCATCATAATCATCCTTGTCAATGTCCACCGAGATATTCCTGTCGTCCAAAAGAGACGTGGGTTCTCTTCCAAACATCAGGAAAAAGGGAGAATATCCTGTGGTTTCCTGAATTGTAGTATTGTAAGCGTGAGTGATGAATGGGAGTATTTCGTCCCAATTCTTCTGATCAGTGTTCACATACATACTGAGCATATTGATCAATGTTCTATTTAACCGCTCTGTCAATCCATTAGTCTGGGGATGATAGCTCGTTGTGAAGCAATGTTTAATCTTGCACGTTTTCATCACCTCTTTCATTAAATTACTGGTAAATTGAGAGCCTCTGTCACTAATAAGATATTGTGGGGCTCCGTGCCGGAGAAAAATATCCTCTACTAGAAATTTTGAAACTTCTTTCACTGTTGCTTCCGAGACTGCTTTTGTTTCTGCATATCTAGTGTAGTAGTCCGTCAGCACGATTATCCATTTTTTCCTGTTTTTCGTAGATGGCAATGGACCAACAAAGTCAATTCCAATTCTTTCGAAAGGAAAGTTGGCTGGGGGAATGGGCTGTAGTAGTCCAGAAGGTAATTGGTTTGAGCCTTTTCTACTTTGGCAAAGATGACACGTCTTAACGAACTCTGAGACATCCTTTAGCATGGATGGCCAAAAGTATTTACTCTTTATTCGGTACATGGTTCTGGCGACACCCAGATGGCCATTCGACATATGATTGTGATATTCTTTCATAATTTCTCTCTTTTTATTCTCTGGAACCACAAGCAACCACGCCCTGCCTTCAGGGTTCGGGTTTTTCTTAAAGAGGCATCCATCTTCTACTTTAAAGTTTTGCGCAATTGATCGCCTGCTTCCATTAAGGTTTTTCTTAACACTTTCGATAAACTTATCCTCTTCGTCTGTTATTTGATTTAAAAATAGCCTTTCAAAATCCTCATCCCAATCAGTTTCTGGTAAGGGTCCCCTAGATAAGCCATCGGCGTCCAGATGTTTCTTTCCTGATTTATGTATTATATCGAAGTCATATTCTTGAATTTTCAATGCCCATCTTGCCAATCGACCTGTTGGATCCTTCAAGTTTTTGAGCCAGCATAAGGCGTGGTGGTCTGTTACTATTTTAAAGTGTCTTCCATAAAGGTAGGGTCGTAATTTTGACATTGACCAGACAACGGCCAGACATTCTTTTTCAGTGGTTGAATAATTTTGCTCCGCTTTACTTAGGGTACGACTCAAATATGAGATCACCTTCTCTTCACCACCGATGTCTTGGACAAGTGTTGCACCTATGCCGATGTTGGACGCATCAGTATGAACATAAGTAGGTGCATTTGGATTGAAGTGACCTAAAATTGGTGGACTTAATAGTGCTGTTTTTAGGGTTTGAAACGCTTCCTCTTGTCTTTCTGTCCAGATAAATGATACACTTTTTTTTATAAGGTTGGTCAAAGGGTCAGCAATTTTTGAGAAGTCTTTGATAAATTTTCTATAATATGAACACATTCCCAAAAAGGATTGTACTTCTTTGACCTTTTTGGGCCGAGGGAAATTTCTGACAGCTTTGATGTTATGTTCCGCGGGTTTTATACCATGTTTGCTCGTTATATAGCCGAGAATCTCCAATTCTTCAAAAGCAAATCGGCATTTTTTGTCGTTTAACCTTAAATTAGATTCACGAAAACATCTAAAAACAGCTTCAAGTCTTTTGAGGTGCGTTGGAAAATCCGGGCTATATATGATAACATCATCCAGATAACACAAACAAATTTGCCATCTCAGATTTCCAAGCATATTCTCCATATTTCTCTCAAAGGTAGCAGGCGCGTTACAAAGTCCAAAAGGCATCACGTTGAATTCATATAATCCATGTGCTGTAGTGAAAGCTGTTTTCTCTTTGTCTCTTTCTTCGACTTCAACTTGCCAATATCCAGATCTGAGGTCTATTGCTGAGAAGTGTGTAGATCCTTGGAGAGTATCCATAACTTCGTCTATTCTAGGGATCGGATAGACATCTTTTACTGTCACATTATTCAGTTTTCTGTAGTCCACACAAAATCTGTATTTACCATCTCGCTTCTTGACCAATATTACTGGAAAAGACCAGGGGCTAGAAGATGGCCTAATTATGCCTTCTGTAAGCATCTCGTCAATTTGCTCTTTTATAATATCTCGTTCTTTAGCACTTACCCGGTAAGGCTTGTGTTTAATTGGCTTCGCGTCTTCTGTGTCTATCCGATGTTTTGCCAAATTGGTTCTCCCTAATCTCGACGAAAAAAGATCTCCATACCTTTCTAAAACTTGTTTTAACTCCTTCTGTTCCTTTGGTGAAAGATTTTCGTTTATTTGGAATCTAGGTTCTTTGTTCTCTTCTACCTCTCTTTCTCGACTCACATTTATTTTCGCTGGACTACTTCCAAAAGCCAATGTTTGGTTTTTCATTATTTTTAACGGTCGAGGATACGGATTAGTTATCCATATGTGTGTTTCCCTATTTATAACATTGATCAAGCTTCTTGCTAGACGAAGTCCATTTGTTTGAAACATTTTGCTGCTCTCCTCGATAATATATTCTCCATCCTCTGTTTCTACCAATGCCTTGATCAATTTCATGGAACATTCCGGTACAATGGAATCCTTGGCACTCTTTATTTTCAACATTTCAAAATTGATTTCGTCATGATTATTCGTCAAATCGTATTTGATAGTTTCTTGCTTACAATCTATTTTTGCGTTCATTTTCTTAAGGAAATCTCTCCCAAGAATTAATGTCCGTAAATGCGTTTTCAATATCACAAAGTTGTGTGATAATGTTTCGTCATCAATTTTTATATTTAAATATATACTTCCTACCATGTCCAATTTTTTTCCATCGGGTCCTGCACAAATTTTTGCGAGTTTACTTATACCATGGCCTGTATCGAGGGCCGTTCTGAGGTCGACCACTGAGAGGTCAGCACCTGTATCAACCAAAGCTTCAAAAGTCCCTATCTTGTCCACGTTAATTTTTAATTTGTATTTAGGGTCCAACTTCTTGATTCCGTTTATGGTCGACTTGCTTTGATTGACAGATTCAGGCGCGACGCTTAGTTTAAATCTTCCAACACGGAATATCTATTCCGGGTAGGAATATTTGTTTGTGTGTTATGACATACATCGGCATTAAGCCGAGGTCCTGATTTCTCTGATATTTCATTCATTTGGCATTTCTCTTCGACCTTCTCTTGGGTATCTGCTGGATCCTCTTCTAAGATTCTTATAAACTTGACCCTACAATAACGGGCCACGTGCCCTGGCTTGTTACATTTAAAGCAGATTGGTCTCCCGTCTTCTGTCCTATTCCTAATTGAATTTGGATTCTTATTGTATGTTTTACTTGGGTAGACCGGTTTTGGCTCAGGATTAGGAGTGTAAGATCGTCTAGGGGCAGATACCTGGGGCAGAGGTTTGTCCTGGTAGTACCTCGGAGTGGGGGCCTGGGGCTTGGAGGTGTTCTGGTAGTACCTCGGAGCGGGGGCCTGGGGCTTGGAGGTGTTCTGATATGGTCTTCTGAACGACGTAGCATTCTTCCATTGCTCTTGATGATGGGGACGAGGAGAGCGTGGTCCATTATATAGAGCTTTTGATTTTTCTGCACGTTCTTGGTAATTCTTTTCGAACAAATCCAGCTTCTTACAAATTTCTAGGAGTTCATTGGTATTTTTAGGAGGGTTTAGGTGAAGGGCAAAAGAGTATTCTTTCTTTAACCCTCCAATAACCCAGTTTATTTTAGTCTTTTCTTCCATTTGGGGGTCGACCTTGTTGCACAGTACAAGGATATCCTCTGCGAACCTGATTGCAGGTTCATTCCACTGTTGCATCCTGTTTAGTTTCATCTTAATTTCTTCTTTGTTGGCGTCTGAGGCAAAATCCTCAATTAGGCGGCTCTTGAAATTTTCCCAGCTGGTGAAACTTATCTTGTGTAGGTTCAGCCAGGTTTTGGCGCTACCAATCATATTCATGGCAGCATAACGAGAGATAATGTAGTCTGCCCAATGGTACAGGAAGCCAATTTCTTCAAGAGATTCAATCCATGGGCGAGGGTCTTCCGTTCCATCATACTTGGGGATGTCGATGTTGGGATTCAGGACAACTGGGTCGGAACTAGCATCTCTACCAATTGTTGCACCAGGTTGCGGCTTGGCAGACTCTTCAGCCTTGATTCTCTCCTGTGCTGGGTCTTGCATCTTACCAGAGCGTGTTTCAACCATCCTACAAATTTATATAAGGGAATAATGAGATAAGTCTACTTTGAGTAACCTCCAGAATGATTTATTTCTTTTCTCACATCAAAGAGAGCATTGAAGTCACAGTGTACCTAAATACAAATGATGATAATCTAATCTGTTTTAAATAAATATCATAGAATATTTTATATAAAAATAAATAAATATATAATTTAAATTTCAAATATATTAAAAATAATATAAGAAATACGCCATTAATCATGATGTAACAATATACACAATCATATTTATTTGAAGATATAAACTCTTTATAAAGTGTCCGTTTCTTTTTTTAAATAGAACAGAATCAAATTTCTATTGCTTTGCTACGATGATACCATAATATAGTATGGTAGAAAACACTGCCCAAACCGCTAGAAGGGCTCACCATCGATTAGCCAGGCCCTCCCTGTAAACATTTTAGTATGACCAATATATAATTGCTTCAGTTTCTTTTATAAAGAAAGGGGCGTATTACAAGTAGTTTATATTTTCAAATACAGATGGCGCGCTAGTGCATAGTGTCTAAATCGTATTCATGTGGTAAACTTCTCATTATACGTATAATCCTAGAGAGTTCGATCCAATGAAATAACGTGTAGGAGCAAAACTTTATTTTCACACCAGGTTCAGATAAACAAACTAACTGGTTGATTGGTTCACCTGTGAGGCCTTACCTGAGGTAGGAGTCGGTGACAACTATAGCTGGACGTGGATAATTCCTCACGAAAAGCAATCAGGCACACGACCTTCACTATAAAAATTTTAAAACCTTCTCAAATTTATCTGATGTAGATTGTGCCTCAAATCTTTATTTGTTTTGCTTAAAAAAAACCCTTCTACATAATTTTGTGTTTTTGTAATTAACGAAATCCGAAAGTTCATGATTATGTAAACCAATAATTGTTCAAATTAATGTTTATATATAGACGATATATGAGAATCTCCCGATTTATGAAGTCGTTCTTGCTCTATTTTATACCGCGCTTAGGGGGACTGAATATATATAGCATAAATATAATGATTAAACATGATCATGGTTATTTTCTCTGCAAACAATATAGCTACTTCTAAAAGCGTTCATGCTTCGGTGTGTGTGTGTAGATCTCACATCAATAACATTTAATGACTACATTTGAATAGGAAATCAGTCAGAGATTTAATCATTCCTACACGGGTAAATAAGCTTATGAATTTACATTCTTGTTAAAACTTCCAATTTCACTCCAAGTGACGGTACTCCCAAAGTTTGTAGATTTTTCGAGAGAAGGAAGAACAACTTGGAATTTAAATATTATTAAAGCAGTACGCGGGGAGAGTTGGAGACTTTAAATTAAAGGTTCTATGGGCGGATTGATTCGCAGCCCCGATCAATACGATGGTCACCGAACAGCCCGATGCTAATATTGAAGAATCGATTTATTCAAATTATATCTCGTTAAATTTAAAATTGAAACGGTTAAAGCTCTTCGTTTACGCAAGTTATATTTCACTTAGAGGATTTCAATATATCATGTTGCCCCTAAAGTGCTTATTTACGACCTGGGGGCATTCAAAAAGACGCAAGGAACCACTCAAGTGGAGAGAATGCAATGATACAATATATGGTTGATTGAAGCCTGTAGATAGAACCAACTTCACTAAAATCGATGTTTATACACAAAAACATTCTCTTATAAAAAGCTCTTAAGTAGATCTCTTATAAATTGAACGAAAAAATACACTCATTGAAAAAGAGACAAACCATAAGGAAGTGGAGTTTTATTGTCGCCTGTGTCGTCTGTTTTTTTTTTTGAAGAAGAAGAAGAGAGTGTCAATTATGTTCACATTTGGCTATCTCGTTAATTATCTCCAATAAAAGTCACTGTGTATCAAATTTCATTTAGTCTATATCCCGATACACACTGGAAGATACAACCTTCCTAAAGTTTTGTCTATGAGTGTAAGTATAAGATAGGAAAGTTTCATGCATAAGGTTTGCCGTTTTCCGAAATGGGAAGAAAGCAGGATCCAATAGCTTTGAGATTGTTTTTGGGGATATCTTAGCTAGACATATATCTTGAAAAGCATCAATTTTTGTGTGTTGTCATTTCGCCATTTTCTCTCTCCAGTGACTCATGTCCCTTCAGATATGATCACCAGTGGACAGCAACTCTGGACAGTTGGACACCCATTATTTTTATATTTGGAAACCACCGCGGCGTTGAAGTCTTCAGAAATATTCTGAATAAATATCTCAGAATTTTCAATTGTGCCATTTTTTAAAGTCAAGCAGTCGTCTTCATAGTGCTTATTTACAATTATTGCTGTGCGGCGTTAATAAAAACCTTTTTTTCGTGTTCTCGTGCATTGAGGTTCTTTATATAGTGAGCACATAATGAGATACTTCAGAGCATCTTCCCTTCTAGTTTGAATATAGCTGAGGGTTCTTTGGATTCTTCTCCCCTCCAAAACCTCTGAAAAGGCAAAACTCCTTTGTAGATTTAAAACAGGTGAAATAGTTCCTCGATATATCCCGGTAAAGACAGCAAACCAGTTAGGGTGTTAAGATCAGGTCCGGTCAGGAGGAAATTGTTCAGTGGCTCCCATGGTCCCTTTCGCAGCGTCGAATACCAGTCTTACCTTTTCTGGCTTTTTAAAGAAGCAGGCGCTGAAGTGCGAAAGACACCACTTATTCTTCAGGGAAGAGCTTCCTGATTTATTATTTGTCCAAATAATGCGCATCTTCTCCTTGCATGCTTTGGCAAAGGAAGGGATCTCTGAAAATTTCCTTCAATGTTGAATGAAAGGTGTTTGGATATTTGTCTGCATGGGGGAAGTTCCACATTCACGTCCCTCCAACGTAGTCTGGTCACTTTAACTTTCACTTCTTGTCAACTCCACAATGGTCATTCGGCTCGACTAGTATTGAGAGGTTGTTGTTGAATTTCGACCGTCTTTCTAACGAACATATATCAACTTTCTGCTAATCAAGAAAAATAAAAATAAAACTCTCCATGTACGCGTTTCGGACTTTCAACAGCGCGGTGCAGTTCAAACCTTGCGGGCCCAACATGGGATCTCTACTGCATATTTTATTCAATGAAAAGGGTATTTGAGACTAAATATATGCGCTTCAATAAGCTATTACATGTTTGGAAAGAGTGTATGTGTATAAGCCAATTCTGCAAAAAAATTAAACACAACACAGATAGTTAATATATTTTTTCCGATAGATGGCAGTAAGCCATAGGCATCATTCAGGTGCACAATCAGGAGATACCATTTCATTTTATTGTCCTATATCGTCCTAATTATTTTTTCTTATATTATTTTAAAACTCATTTAAAGCATTTTTAAAGGTATTTCTAACAGATACATTCCGCTAAGAGAGAGAGAGAAATATAGATCTTGATATTTTGAACGACTTTTATTATTTGAAAATGTATTCGTAATACCAAATTTTTAAAGAAAATTTAGAAATGAAAAAAAAAAAAAACTTTATATACAAATATTTCAACTTATATATAAAAGCATGATTTTATATATATATTATTTCATATTTCAAATTTAACTTAGTGAAACACTCATCTATATAAAAAGCTATAGGATGTTCGAAATTAATATTTCAAAATAAGCATTCCAAAAACGGCAATCTAATCTATTAATTTGCATATATCGTTCAACATGATTTTGGGGGAGGTTGAAAACCATGTATTAAAAGAGGCAAACAAAATAAACCGCTCTTTAAATATTCACTAACATATAATTCATTATGTTTATCATCCCAGAGTAAAATATTTCGGTGGTGATAAGCAATAACACACGGCACCAGTTTTAGGAGTTTCAGACCAAAAACCAACCTGTATTCCATGGCTTCGGGCTATGGCCTCATCAGTACAGGGGCGGCATCGATTTCATAACATTTTACGAGGGAAGTTATGGAATCGAACGAAATGGTCGAAAAGGTGTTTGAGCTGGTTAAGTAGTATGGGCCGATTTTCAGACTAGAGTATAACATAATGTTGCCGGAGAATGTGTGTGTGATAGTGATATCCCAAAAGAGAGGCACCTTTTTCTTTTTTTTTTATTTGTGCCCGGGCCGGGCTGGGCCAGCGCGCTCTCGCGCCGCACACCCGCCTTAGAGCGGCTCCTCCCGGAGTACGACGGGGAGATCGGGCTCCAGTCCCCCTCGTTAGACCTAGCGATCCCCTAACGCTCCAAGGAGGTCACACGCACCCCCCCCCCTCCACGCTCCAGGAGGAGGGCGATGCTCTAGCCACCGCTCTTCATTTAATTTATCATCAGAGTAAAAACCTTTACGGTGGTGAGATAGGATAAAAACACCATTTTTGGTAAATTGGACCGACTTCATAACGACTTGTTGTAAAATAGAAACCGCGCCACTGTACTGATGAGGGTCAGAGAACGAACCTATGGTTGACTTTTGTCTAAATGTGCCAAAACTGGGTTTGTAATCACTCCTTAATACCGAAGTAAATGTTTTACTGGGGTCATAAACATAATGAATTGTTTTATTGCGTAATTAAAGATAGATAAGTATATTTTTGGTATATATATATTTTTCATTTTAAAAATAACGCTGTATTAAATCGTTATAATTGCCGCTTATGCAGTTTTTTGCTGCTTATGTGGCATCATACTTTTAAATATAAGAACTATTTTAAAAACATCTTTCTAAGAGACTCATTTCAAATCAAATTTTGACACACACACTGATACAAAGCTGAAACTTTTTAATAAGTTTACAGGAAAATAAAAATACCATTGTTATTTTGTTACTATTACCTTGTTAAAGGAAATTTCCAAGTTTCGATCAGCCTCCAAAAGGACTAAAAGAAAGGGAAATTTAGATAAAATAACTATGTCAACTCCTTTCAGCTAAGTCACGTTCTTCGATATTTCTTTTTCCTATTTAAACAATCCTAATGGGTGGAGGTCGATGGTCCCCGGGCACGTTATTTGTATTTACAGTCTTTAAAGTCAATCTCTATATTATATGTTATATTTATTTATATGGGCATTTTAAATATAATATACACTTATTTGGAAAAAATGATAAGTTTACACTCTATTTATAGCGCGAATATATATATATTATTTGAAAATGCTTATTTTGGATCATATATATTTTTTTCCAACCTATGATCCAAAATAAGCATTTTAAATAATTTAAATATGGATTCCTCAATTTCCAAACATATATATATATATGTATTTGGAATAATAAGAAAAAATATAAAAATGTCACGTGTTGTTATTAAATTATTATATATATATATATATGGAAAAATTACCGGGAGGAAATTGATCCATAGAAGCATGGGGCGGCTCTCCCGTCAAAATGGCGTCAGGTTTTGACGTTTATTTTGACGGGAGAGATGCCCTATGCTTCTATATATATATAAGAAGAGAGAGAGACAAAGGTCGGATTTCCATATATGCCTTTTATTATCTAATATATATATATATACTAGCCAATGTGTACCCGGCTTCGCCCGGGTTTTATCCGAGTGAAAGTTTGCCTAACGAATATTATTGATAATAATATTCCGGAACACACAGAATATTATGATAATAATGATAATAATATTCGTTACATTATATATTTATATAATATAGAAAATATATTTTTCGAGCAAAAAAATCCACATTATCTACTGAATAGAATTTTAAAAAGATATATATAAATAAAAATATCTAGAGATATACTACATGATCTTAGCCAAAAGGCCGAGAAACGATATTTTATATGTAGAGATGACTTGGCTTCGTGTGTTTTCTGCTCGAGTGAATGTTTCGCGGTAGAATTTTGTTCCTGCCTACTAAAAATTATTATCTGGCTCGGCCCGTGGACTTCTTTAGTGAATATTCCCCTAAAGAATTTTGTTTATGTCAATCAAGCATGATACAGAAATATTGCCATTATCATTTCTGACTAAAAAAATATTGTTGCTCAGTACTATAATTTTTCTTGGTTAAAGTGCGACAAAAAAAAAACTCTTACAGATTTAACTCTGTCGTTTTCAAATTTCAGCGAGATTAGTTACATATTGAGGGCGTGCATAGCCGACAAACATATATATATGTTCCCGGCATCGCCTGATTTTTACCCGAGTAAAGGTTTGCTCAACAAACATTTGTTAAAACGATTCTAGCAAACATCCAATCCCTACTAAATCTATACTTGTCATACTCTCGATAATTTGAAAATTTTCCCGGTCCCTTGAAAAAATACTCGATAAGTTAAAAAAAGAAATCAGTATTAATTGGTCCACTTTGAAGTTGAAGGAATAGTATCTTGCGACAAACGAAGATTTGTAAATAACTGTATTTAGCGAATGTTCCCGGCTTCGCCCGGTTTTTATCCGAGTAAAAGTTTGCCTAACGAACATTTGTTAAAAGGATTCTATAAAACATCCAATTCACCTATATATTGATTTATAAACGTATATAAATATAATAATTGTTATACGCATTTAAATATAATTTTGAAACACATAATATTTTGAAAACATTTATTATATTTTAAATAAGATATTGTCCTTTTTGTGAATTTGATAATTAATTATTTCTTTTTTCTCAATGAATTATATATATCAATTTAAAATTTATTTTTGTTATCATCATCACATACAATGTAAGTTTTTTTATATAAACAAACGATAATAAACAACAGCAACAATGAAATTTGCATCTTCACTATTATAAAACAACAAATTAAATTAACAATGTGAAAATATATTTTAACATTACATTTTAACATTTAACACAAAAACGTTACCATATTTTCTTTAAATATATATTATTATTGAAATTCCAAGTTTTTTTTTTTACGTCATTGGAATATTATATTACTAAATTCTCAAATTAAATTTATTATACGTGGAACACATTTTAAGCATTGTTAAAATTTATAAATATAATTTCACCAGATGCCGCTAGAGGCGCTGCTTGCGAGTGAAAGTAGAAAATTTGCAAATAAAATTGCAAAGAATATTTATTTCAAACCAAATTCAAACCAGAAACCTTCCAAGTAGTATAATAAATAACTTCCTAAAGTTTCACGGCGATTGGATAATTTTACCTTTTAATAACATTCATCATGTGAACAAACTAACATTCATCGTGTAAACACCAACCACGTGTTAATTATTAACCAATAAAATGCATTTATCGTCGCGACCAGTGCTGCACCCAAGCGGTAAAAGGCTGGAACTAACGCTTTTTTGTTTTATATTATTTTAAAAAAGCACATTAACCTTTTTAGTTTTTTTGAATAGCCTATATGTTAAAAGAAATCTTCAGCTACCTACATGCGAAATTTCATAATGATTTATTCTGTAGATTTTGCGCAACGCGATAACAAACATCGATTTTGGATTTCATTTTTATAGATATAAGGATTAAGGATAAAGGGCGTTTTCAGAATCCATGAACCGACGCGGATACCTACTGGAACGTCCATTCCGCATCACCGAAGTGCTGTTGAGCCCACGAGAGTACGACAACCTCAAGAATTTCACAGAGATACACTTTTTGGTTGATTTTGACTCCTTGATCCACAAAAACCAGGGGGGGGGGGGGGGGGTTTGCCACTGGCGCAAATCACGGCCCATATCATAACCGACTGCGGGATTTGGCGGTGTTCGTCGGTGGCCGACTTTCCTGGAGCCTCAGCGGATCAGCTCTTTTCGTTTTGGTGAACAGCTTCTTGTCCGTTCAGAAGATGCGCTTCCATCGCTAACCAGTGACCCGTTGCCTGAGTTGGCGTCATCTCTCCAGCAGTACGCGCTTGTTCTCAACTGTGAGGAGTTAAATATTTGAAGCTAGGACGACTTGAGGTTGAGTTTCTTTTTCGCTATTCGATATACCGACGAATTGCTTATGCCGCTCTCACGGACGATTTTTCTAATGGAAAATACTCAAAGTATTGCCAGTGCGCTTTCTTCCTATTCCGGCAAAGTCGCCTTAATGGCTAAATTCATTAAAGCGATGGATGACCTTGGACACAGTTTTTTTAAAGCACGTTGATCAGTCGAAAACTTTCACATTGTCGTTTTCCTTCATGAAACAGCTCAATAATAACACTCTGCGTTTGTTTTACATATCAAAAACACAACAAAATAAGTTAGCTCAAAGTCAAAACTCTAAATAATAGTACAGAAAATCACAGAGATTCCGAAAAACATAAATTAATATATATAAATATATATATATATATATATATTACGGTTCAATGCTTTCGTATAAGAATGAATCAAACATTACTTCGTTATTTTTAGGGACACTCTGTTGTGCGTATATATATATATATATGATAATAATATATATAATATTGTTTACATATATATGAGATAGGAGAGAATAATCCTTAATCTGTTAAATGCCAAGGCCGAAAAAGGGCGTTATTTAAGAAAATTATTTTTTTATAAGAGGCAGAATCATAGGCCCCACATAGAGAATGTTATATTTGAACTAGAAAGATTTCTATGGAGGTAGGGTGAAATAAATAATTGTTGTGAAAACTAGGTCTCATGGGTCAAAGGAAGAGAAAGGTTAAAAAGACCTGGTTCAGGTCGCCTTAGTTTATCAATAAAGCGAGAAAAAGGATAGAAGAATTCGAAGGATGCTTGTAGCAGAGAGAGAGAGAAACATCTCTAAACACCATTAATAACCGTCTTATCGAAGCAGAACTCCGTAACCGCCCCTTCATTAAGAATTTCACACACATAAGTGCAACTCTAATATTTTTTTCTAGACACAATGACTGCTAAGCTATACATTGAAGAGGGGCTGCAAACTGTTGTAGTATAATTTATTGAGCAGACTAAAATTGTTTAATTCAATCAAAACAATGTCCAAACACATACAACATCTCACGAGGCTTCCTTCAAAATGTTGACATTCTCTCCAGGACTCATGTTTCCCAGATATGTACCCAATTGTGTATGTATTGGACATGATGTAAAGGAAAATTTGGCAATATCCAAGTTTCCTTCATCTTCTTCGGCAAAATTTGTAATGGCTTGGTCTAGAACCAACAAGAAGCCATAAAAATATTATAACAGTCTGCCTCACCGTCTAGCTGCTTGCAAACATGCCTAAAGATGAGAAACCAAATATTGTGTGATGAAGTTGTATATATTAATAAATATAAATCCTATTTTATTTCAATAAACTATTTTACACATTATCACATGAGCATTTTATATGAAAGAGCGCAATCTAGGGGAACACATGATAAGAAATATATATGTGGTAACCGAGGGTCAAATCTGTAGTAACTGAGAGGGACAGTCAGGGCGTGGAGAGTTTTCCAGTACCTCTCTGCACCTTGTAGGACCTTTAACAGTTCTCACATAGTACAGGCAGTCGTGGTCGAGGAAGAGTGGAAAGCTTGGGAATATCCACACTCAAAAAACGAAGAGACACAGTTGTAGTAGGAAAGTTCCGTGAACAGATAGGAGTCGAGCTAAGAGCAAGATGGAGATAAAAATAATTCTTACTGTTTTACATGGTCGATAAGGTGGACCTGGCTACAACCGACAAGGGCACGCGCTGATGGTGAACTGTCTATGTTCGGCTAAAAAACGAGGTTTAATATCTTTGCCGAGGGGGGGGGGGGGGAGATATGTGAGAATTTGAACTTTGAACGTCTGCGGCATTCTGCACCCTTTGACCCTTTGATGGCAACGGGCTGCCAAATTCCTTTTTGAGGTTGTTGGATTTCTCTCTCGATTTTAGACGTTTTTGAACTTCTCAATCGTGCTTTAGCTCAGCTCTTAATCAATTACATAGTTTTATTTATTTATCCTCAGTTTGTACAAAGTACATTACATATGGTGATGCAATGACACATGTGAATCATGCTTCATAGATGTGTTTCTATATACAACATGACAATCTTGTTATAAGTAGTATACAATATAGGGTTGTTGGTTTAAATTACCACATATATATATATATATATATATATATATATATATATATATATATGGTAATTTAAACCAACAATAGATATATATATATCTATATATATATGTTTATATATATATATTATAAATAAAGAAGGTATTTCCTGACCACGAGCACATGTGCTTTTTAGATGTCAGAGTGCTATCTAATGAAGCAAAAAATAAACTAAACGTTTATTTAGCATACTCCGTGATATTTTGCCCAACCCAATTTCTTGATAAATCAAGAAAAGCCATCCTCGAATTATTTTTAATATCAACATCTGACTCACTTATCTTTTATTTTTTTTCTATTGTATTTTCATGTGTTAAGCGTACTTACGCAAATTTGCCCTTAAATACCCATTTATTGATTTCTCAAGAAGCCTCTGAGACCAAAATTATTTTTGGTCGCAGTGGTTACAGCCTACTCCACGCTTACGAGCGCCAACAGCGCGAAACGCGTTCGTGGATGGCTTTGTGTTGTTATCCAAGACGAGGCAAGATTAACTAAGCATTAGTTTATTTCCTATTATATTATATCTGTCATATACAAGTCAAAAGAGATCACTAGCAGAGTATTATTCCTTTTGGTTTCCAGAGCTCAACATTCTATGAGCCTAATACTCTGCACATCTCCTCCCTTATCTTTACAGGAACCTTCGAGGTATCTTGACTGCCCTTCCATATCTTGTATGCACGGCTGGCATTGAAGGGAGGCTCTTCTCTGGATCCTGGTCTTGGTTGTCCCTCTGCATCCTTCCATCTCTTGTAGATGAGGCCGTTGGTGTAGGGCAATCCTCCTCGGTCTCTTGCTCCTGGTCATCCTGGTCATCCTCAGAAGCATCCATGGTACTTCCCATTTTTGGTAGAGGTGTGAGGTGGAGTCTGTTTCGCCTAACTTTTCCTTGGGGAGTTTGTACCCAATAGGAACGCGGTTCTTCGGATTTGTGAAGAACTTTTCCTTTTACTCTTTGATCTCTAACCCAAACGCTGTCCCCTTGTTGAAGCGGAGGCAAGCTATGTACATCGTGTCGTTTATCATATAGGCGCTTCTGGTTGATCACCCTCCTTTTCTCTCTTTCTTGCAAAGTTTCTGAGTCCAAGTACCTTGGCATCAGTGATGATTCTATTGCTGGAACAGAGGTCCTAAGGCGTCGTCCCATTAATAGTTCAGCTGGACTATAACCACTTTCCAGGGGCATCGTTCTATATGCTTGAAGAGTCAGATAGCAATCTTCTTCTTTCTTAAAACTTTGCTTTATATTCTTGATAATTGCTTCAATAAATCCATTGCTTTGTGGGAATTTCGGGCTGGATGTGATATGTTTGAAAGACCATTCCTTAGAAAATTTTGAAAATTCGGAACCCAGAACTTTTTGGAATTGTGGTCCATTATCGCTTCTAACAGTCTCAGGTGTTCCATGCCTAGCAAATATAGATTTAAGACGGCCTATTACTTCTTGAGCAGTTAGATTTTGTAGAAGTGATATTTCTGGGTACCTGGAATAGTAATCACATACAATTAGATACCATCTCCCATTTAGATAAAAGAGATCCATTCCGACTTTTTGCCAAGGTCTGATCGGAAATTCTGAGGGCATCAAAGGTTCATGCTTGGGTTTTCTCTCCTTCAAGCATTTTGTACACGACGAAACCATCCTTTCAATCTCTTGGGAAATTCCTAACCACCAAACCGATTCTTTTGCTCTAGATCTGCATTTATTGATCCCAAAATGGCCTTGGTGCAGTTTCTCAAGGATATCTTTCCTCAATGTCTTAGGGATTAGAATTCTTTGTCCTCTAAGAAGAAGACCATTCTGATAGGTCAGGTCCTCCTGAAATTGCCAGTATCCTCTTAGTTCTGGATCTACTTCTCTTTTATTCTTAGGCCATCCACTCATACAGTATTTAGCCAATTGAGAGCAAAGTGAATCTTCCTTTTGCTTTCTAGAAATCTCCAAAAGTCTTTCTTCTGTTGCTGGAAATTCAATGGATTGGATGTACGCAGAAAGTTCTTCTTCCAATTCATCTTTATGTGGTTTAGACATAGGCTTCCTTGATAACATATCAGCCACTATTTGCTTTTTGCCAGCAATGTGACTTATTTGATAAGAATACCTCATCATCCTCATTTTTAATCGCTGAAGTCTGGGAGTCATGTCTTCCAAGGATTTGGACGTAAAGATGGCAATCAGTGGTTTGTGATCTGTTTCAATATGGATTTTAATGTTATGATGTACTAGAGCGCCATCTGTTATCAAATTATAAAACTATTTTAGTGGCGTATTATTCTTTTTAAAATAAAACAATTTCTACTGTCCTTACTGCGATGAAAAAATTAAAGGGAGGGCCTGGCTCATCAGTGGTGAACCCTCCCAGCGGTTTCGCCAGTTTAATCTACCATACCGCTGTTATATTGCATTTTTGGAACTTCCTTTTATAGGTGACCGTTGTAAGAATCTTGGAATGGGTATTTTAGAAGAACTATGGACATAAGCTTTTAGGACAGCAGAATTAAATATAATTATAAATATATAATATGCTTCGAGCAATCGTTCTTCCGCAAATATCAAATTGTGTCTTTTATTAGAACAATAATGTTATGATGTACTAGAGCGCCATCTGTTATCAAATTATAAAACTATTTTAGTGGCGTATTATTCTTTTTAAAATAAAACAATTTCTACTGTCCTTACTGCGATGAAAAAATTAAAGGGAGGGCCTGGCTCATCAGTGGTGAACCCTCCAGCGGTTTCGCCAGTTTAATCTACCATACCGCTGTTATATTGCATTTTTGGAACTTCCTTTTATAGGTGACCGTTGTAAGAATCTTGGAATGGGTATTTTAGAAGAACTATGGACATAAGCTTTTAGGACAGCAGATTAAACTGGCGAAACCGCTGGGAGGGTTCACCACTGATGAGCCAGGCCCTCCCTTTAATTTTTTCATCGCAGTAAGGACAGTAGAAATTGTTTTATTTTAAAAAGAATAATACGCCACTAAAATAGTTTTATAATTTGATAACAGATGGCGCTCTAGTACATCATAACATTATTGTTCTAATAAAAGACACAATTTGATATTTGCGGAAGAGCGATTGCTCGAAGCATATTATATATTTATAATTATATTTAATTCTGCTGTCCTAAAAGCTTATGTCCATAGTTCTTCTAAAATACCCATTCCAAGATTCTTACAACGGTCACCTATAAAAGGAAGTTCCAAAAATGCAATATAACAGCGGTATGGTAGATTAAACTGGCGAAACCGCTGGGAGGGTTCACCACTGATGAGCCAGGCCCTCCCTTTAATTTTTTCATCGCAGTAAGGACAGTAGAAATTGTTTTATTTTAAAAAGAATAATACGCCACTAAAATAGTTTTATAATGGATTTTAATACCTGTAACATAATCCTTTAGTCGTTCACAAGTCCATACTATAGCCAGTCCTTCTTTTTCAATTTGGCTGTATCTTTTTTCCGTTTCTGAAAGTGTTCTTGATACATAAGCTATAGGTTCTAAAGATCCATCAGGTTGTTCTTGTCTTAGAACACCACCTATTCCAAATGAAGAAGCATCAGCCGATACTATGGTCGTTCTTGAGGGATCAAATAAAGCGAGGTTAGGTCTAGATACTAACTCTTGTTTCAGTAGGTTAAAGCTCTTTTTCTGAGGTTCATCCCAAACCCACTCGTTTTTTGTACTTAGTAACGAATTCAAGGGTAGTAATTTATCCGCAAGGTTGGGAATGAATTTTCCTAAATAATTCACCATGCCTAAGAAAGACTTCAATTCTTTTGTTGATCTAGGCGCCTCCATTTTTGTAATAGCATCGAGCTTTTCTTCGTCAATGAATAAGCCTTCTGAACTCAATGTGTGTCCCAGGAAATTTACAGTTTTAACTCCAAATTGACACTTTTCTGGGTTGAGTGTCATCCCTTCTTCTTGGATTTTCTTCAAAACTTGACGTACCCTTTCGTTATGTTCTTCTAAGGAAGATCCTTATACTACAATATCATCCATGAAGCATACAACCCCTTCTATATTGCCCAGAAGCTGAGTCATCTTTCTTTGAAAGATTTCTGGTGCAGACGTTATTCCAAATGGGATTCTTTTGAAAAAGAACCTGCCGAATGGCGTTATAAAGGTGGTTAGTTTTTGGGATTTTTTAGCTAACCCAAACTGCCAAAATCCAGAATTTGCATCTAGCTTGGAAAAATAGCAAGCATTTCCAGCTGTCCCAGGATATGCTCTGTCGCAGGTAGCGGATAATTTTCTCTTCTTATATACTGATTTAGCTTCGTTAAATCAACACAAATTCTTATTTTTCCTCCTGGTTTCGATACTGCAACCATTCCCGCACACCACTCAGTCGGCTCTTCTACTGATTCAATGACTCCTAGCCTGGTCATCTCTTCAAGTTGTTCCTTTACCTGTTTCATTAAGGGAATTGGAACTCTCCTAGGGGTGCATAAAGCATATGGTTTCGCATCTGGTTGTAGGGATATTTTGTAATTTATTTTAGCATGTCCTAAACCATTAAATATTTTTGGAAACTCTCTTTTTGGATTTAAAAATTTGATGATAATTGCTGAATCATTCTCACAATGTTTAATTTTTCACTTGTTTCCCCAGAGAGAAGTGGCTGCTTTAGTTTATCAACAATGTATATTTTCGAGTTTAAGTGCTGGCCTTTATTTTGAAGTTTTACGTGGATCATTCCCACTGTTTCCAAGGGTATTCCATTTGGACCTTGTAATACTTTATCAGATTTTTCCAGTTTTATTCTTTGGAAACTTTGATAATAATATTGTAGGGGGAGCACGTTGACATCAGCTCCGGTGTCAATTTTAAAATTAACTTGTCTATTATATACCTTAATTGGTACTATCCATTTCTTAGAATTATCTTCTACAGATCCCAGAAAAGCTATCTCTGATTTTATTTCATTTATAGCTTCTGATCTACATACTTTGGCATAATGGCCCTTTTTCATGCATTTATTACAATACGAGCTCATAGCTGGACAATTTTTCCAATCATGATTATTTGAATTGCCACACCTGGTGCATCCATGTGATGACCCTCCCAACTGGTTTGACTTGAATTGTCTTATTTTTGGTTCGTGCCTTTTTGTTTCTTTTATATGATTAGGCATTTTCTTTATTTGATCTACAGAATCTTGTTGGTAAAGGCTAGACTGCTGTTCTTTGACACTTTCTAATTGCTTTGCCATTAGTGTGGCTTTTACTAAGGTCAAGTCTGTATCAAGTTGCATTCTTTCAGATAATGCTCTATCCCTTACTCCAACAACTATCCTATCCCTAATTAACTCATCATGTAACATCTCAAAATTGCAGTGCTCAGCTAGGCTATGGAGTGCTGTGATAAATTCATTCACCTTTCCCCTTCCTGCTGGCATCTTTGATTAAATCTTGCCCTTTCATAAATTATATTACGTCTTGGAATAAAGTGACTCTCAAAGCATTCAATAACTTTATCATAATTTTCTAATTGGTCACTTGCTATTTTACATGACAACAAAATGTCATCTGCATTATCACCCATGCAGTACACGAGCATATTAACTTGCTCATTTTCTGGGTTATTAATTAACCCGCTTGCCTGCCTAAAACGTTCAAATCTCCTAATCCATTTTGGCCAATCACCTGGATTTGAAAAATTAAAAGGTTCTGGGGCTACACAATTATAATTTTGGGGCATTATAAAGACTTATTTATAATAAAATATAACTTACCAAAAAGTTTGCTTGATGTCAAGTTTCAAATTTTCTTCGAACAACGACCTTCTTTATGAATTCAGTTTACCGCTTCTAAGCTTGCTTGATGTCGAATTTCAAATTTTCTTCGAACAACGACCTTCTTTATGAATTCAGTTTACTGCTTCTAAGCTCGCTTGATGTCGAATTTCAAATTTTATTCGAACAACGACCTTCTTTATGAATTCAGTTTACCGCTTCTAAGCTTGCTTGATGTCGAATTTCAAATTTTCTTCGAACAACGACCTTCTTTATGAATTCAGTTTACCGCTGCCACCATGTGTTGTTATCCAAGACGAGGCAAGATTAACTAAGCATTAGTTTATTTCCTATTATATTATATCTGTCATATACAAGTCAAAAGAGATCACTAGCAGAGTATTATTCCTTTTGGTTTCCAGAGCTCAACATTCTATGAGCCTAATACTCTGCACAGGGTTTTCTTGATTTATCAAGAAATTGGGTTGGCCAAATATCACGGAGCAAGCTAAATAAACGTTTAGTTTATTTTTACTCCACTACATGGCGCTCGGCCATCTAAAAAGCACATTGGTCGTGGTCAGGAAATGCCTTCTTTATTTTTAATATCAACACCTGACTCACTTATATATATATATATATATTTGTTTTTTTTCTATTGTTTTTTCATATATATATGTCGTAAACCCGGATAAGCCAACAAGTGAGTTGGAAGCAGTCGGGGTTGAGTGGCAAGGCGTGCAGAGTGGGAAGTCCGCACGGGACAGTAAGGACAAAGTTTGGGATCAAAAGACGCTCTCCCAGTACGTCTCAAGTGGCACCAGAACCAGGGGAAAGTTGAGGATTAACTGAGGAAAGCTCGGCGTCCTGCATGAAGCCGCGGAGGCAGGGAGGAACCAAAACTGCAGCCGTGAGACCTAGCACTGAGCGGGCCTCCCCCAAAATATCCACTGTAACCTAACTAACTGTCAACATCTGGACCAACGCCCTTTTCGTCCCTCTTTGGATCCCCCGGGTGTCCAGTGGTAAGCTGGTGTCACTTTAAGACGACTAGAAAAGACGTCATTCACGCAATGTTTTTTTGGTGTTATAATTTTCGTTTTATGACTTATAAGTTAATAATTGATTTCATTCAATTTTAAGAGAATATAAGTAAAATATATTTTCTTGATAAAACGAGAAAAGCCTGCCTCACGCGCGCCTTAGGTTGTTTGTCCTCCTCATTGTGATGCAGACGGTACCTCAACGATCAAAAAAGCTGTTAAAAATGTGTGTGAGAATTTATATGAATTTAACCCTTTTTCCAATGACGGCCTCAAAGAATGACCAAGGTTGTCCATTTATAAAAACGATACATGAGGTAATTTACTCTACGTGACATTTTATCCCTAGTAGATGCGATGAGAGCCCCGTACAATAGAATGTGACAATATGTTGTCAGCAGTATGATGGCCAGGTTGTCAGGTTGTCTATAAATTTTAATGACAGCCGCGTCCGATCGATGGGCGGCTTGTTAGAGACTTTCCGGCGTCCTAGCTTGTTAGCGACGCATGACAATTACACCTCGGTAACGAGCGCAAATAGCGCCAAATAAATAACACTCGGCTGCAGCCTTTAATTGAGATCAATTGCACGTGTTAGTGGCCCGCCGCTGTGGCCTCTACCAAGCCACAGCACCTTTTCTCCTCACTAACAAAACTAGCGCGCTTCACCACTCTCAATCTGATGGACAATCGCACTGATTTGAAATTATGTATATATATTTTTTCTGCTGACAAAATCGATTTTGAAGTTGTCTTTGAAATAAATGTATTATTCTTTATAAAATGTATGGCATTGGTCTCATGGAGGGGGCAGGGGCGCATACATGGTCGATCAAGAACAACCGGTTCCCGGTAACGAAGCTGAAATTGGAGAATTCAAAAAAATAATTATCTCTACTATAGCTCTCGACTTGCACAAGTTTAAACCCAACATTGGATTACATTTTAAACAAATGGGACTTTGACATTTACCTGTGCGAAGTTTTGTGAACGTAGTGCAATTGAATTAAAGGCAGTTGCTAAATAAAAATTCATCACATAGGCTTCTGTTCAGACATTATTCACATAACTATAGCGCTGCTGTTTTAATGTACTCCACCTATACTACTGCATTATCAACTACATTACTGTAGGTCTGCCTATAATATTATAGAGAGAACCACCTATAATATTGTAAATCTATATCCATTTTACTAAAGACTAACTTATATTACAGCATCTCTACATATATAACTTCAGCTTCACTATATTAGGATAGCCCCATTATTTCACAATAGCCGTATTATATTTCTGTAGCCCCACCTATATTACTATAACCTCACTTTATTACTATAGGCCTACCTATAAAACTATTGCCCGACTATTTCAGTGTAGCTCCACCTATATCTATATAGTCCCGCTATAATATTATAGCCTGATTATATTGCTGAAGTCCCATATATTTTACTATAGCAACACTATATTACTATAGGCCCACTTACATTTCTATAGACGCTCTTATATTGCTATATCTCCACTATATTACTGTAGTCTCACCGATATTTCTGTAGCTTCAACTATGTCACTTATATAAATCTATCCCCACTTACATTACTATATCCCCACTATCTATTGCAGCAGTCTAATTTATATTACACAATGTCCACATATGTTACTGTAGCCAAACCTAAATTAAGCCAAACCTAAATATAGCTCTCAATTATATATTACTATATTACCACTATATTACTGAAGCGCCACAATTTTGCTGTGTGTTACCTCACTCTATTATTAAACCTCACCATATAACTATAGGCCCCTATAATAATATAGCCCCGCTGAATTACCATAACCCCATTATACTACTGTTGCACCACCTATATTAAAATAGCCTCAATATTTGTATAGTTCTACCTTAAAAACTATAGTCGCACTGTATTACTATAGCAGCTCTTACGTTACTATATCACGATTATTTTATTGTAGGTCCACCTATATTACTTTAGCCCCATTATATAGTATAATCCCCCCCCCACCACTTATATTTTCTATCCATTATTATACTATAACCCTACTCTATTTCCATTTCCTCCTATTTTAATATAGCCCCTTTATAATGGGCTATAATATTATAGCCTTACCTATAATACTATAGCCTCACTTATATTTCTGTAGCTCAACTCTTTTACTATAGATCCACCTATATATTACCATAGCTCCCCATTATATTTCTAGGTCCATCTATATTGCTGTATCCCAACTCATATTACTATAACTCCCTATATTACCTTTTTCGCCATTTATTACTATAGCCCCAATATAATGAGCTATACTGCTGTATTCTCACATATATTACTATAGATCTACTTTATATATCTATTGTTGGGCGGGCGAGAGCGGCCAATAGTCTGGTACTCTCATCAGTCTTCTACCATCTTCAGGCCTACCTGCCATCTCAAGACTGCAGGCAAGACTGGCGCGGTTTGTTTGGGATCTTGGCTGCACTGCGTGGCTTCCCGGCAGCGGCACGTCCTGTGTCCGTCGGTGGCGTGGGGTTATTGGACATCAGCACCGCCTATATAGATTAGTGTAACACTACTATATTATAGTGACTTCGTTATATTACCTGGCCCCCACCTATATTGATATAGCCCCGCTATATTACGGTAGACCCACACCTATTCAGAGCTCCACTATATAATTATAGCCCCTATATATGATTGTAACATTACCCATATTACTATAGGCTTAGCATATTTTAAAATAAATTCCAAATAATTCCACATTCCAAGTATTGGTTGTCTGCATTCAAAATCAGGGCTAGGGTTCGATGGAAGGATGGTCTAAACCGTTGGTTTTCGACCGCTACGACCCGGGTTCGATTCCCGCATTGGGCATTTTTTTCAGATTAAAAAAAAATGCTCTAATGGCCCCCAATACTTGCAAACGTCCAGCCCCACCAGCGAGTGCAAGTAATCAAACGGGGCCCTGGCACATTTGTAAGTGCAAAGTCGAACTGCTTTTCACATGTGTAGACATGTGGTGCACTTACAGTAAAAGCAGTCGCCAACTTCAACCCACCATGATTATCATGGCCTGTACCACGTGTACGGGTAAGCAGAAAAAGGAAGGGCTTGAGACTAGTAATATCGACACATGATTATCAATACCTATACTGATATCCATTCAAAATATTTTTTAATATGAAATAAAATGGCCCTATTTTTGAAGAAGGAATCAAAGTTTACAGCGAGTTTCTTTTATTAGTTATGTATAATCGGCAAGCTTTCGGACTATGAAGTTTCAGCGGTCCATTTTGTAGGACAGAGGCAGTGCTACATGCCACAAAAGTTTGAAGTCACTGAAACGATCACTGCGCCGAGAATGGGATTGATTGTCGCCGGAGGACTTGAGGCCTATAGCTGAAATTTTTAAGTCTTGTAATGGACCTATGTATTACTTCCAAGGGAGGCCACTTTTACACCGCCTGAATAAGTTGTTAGTTAGCATCCATATTATTGTTATTTGATCAATTTTTTAAAAAATAATATTAAGACTGAAATGTTTGAAGTATCTTGAATTTGAAGAACTATGAATGCCGGCCAGACAGCCTCTATCTTTACTATAAAAAATGTTTAAGTCCGTTATTTTGGGACACCCTCTATATGAGGAAATATATATATATCTAATACAGAAAAACGGAAACCAGATTCAAGAATTCAAGGTCACCAACAAATTTGGGGGCTCTGTGATAATGCTCAACATAGTCCTATAACACTTTGATAAAGAGGACACCCTATAAATGTCCTTGAGGAAATTTTCTCTGAATTTGGACAAGCTTCACAGACACAAATCCCCTTCCAGTTGATCCCTTCCCACATAGGACTCAATGGTAACGACACAAAAGATGCGATTGCAGAAACAACAGCAATGCCTAATTCAGGCCTTGATTTCAACTCTTTCAAATGCATACAGAAGAGACACATCTAGCCAAAAATACAGGAGTCAACATTCCATCATTGGAACCTAAACCAAAAGCCAGGAGATTTTCTGGTATGTTGTATGAACCGACAGGCTAAAACCTGTATTTCTAGGCTCAAAAATGGCTATACAAGACCGTTCCTTTTTCAGGATGATGTCAAGACACCCACAATGCACCATTTGCAGGACCAAAGAGGTCTCACCAGACCACCTCTTGGAATGTATGATAGCCTCAAGAAAGGACCTATATTCAACCTTACAAAAATTATAAATTTAATCCATGAATTCAGTCTCCATGTCCTATAAGTCTCAATAATATATTTAAAAAAAGAAGATCTTAAGAATATAAAATACAATATAACTCTGAATGATGTTGCGCTAGAGGCAATTTAAATATCTTTTTATGTATAAACAAGGCTTTTTATGTACTCATATTATAGTTACGGTTAAATGAAAAAGTCGTTTAGATGCCTTAATATACTTATTAAGTATGCAAATTTTCTGTGAATTCGCTAAAGTATTTATAGGGGTGATGCTATATTTATTTTAGATAATGTATTTTATATATCCTGAACAGGAAAACAAGATATAATGATAATAAAATAAATCGCGTCAAAACAAACGAATTATTTTATATGTTCTATTGAATATATATTTATTTTTCATCTGCATTAGCCAACATATTTATGAATGAAATAGATGAAAAAATAATTAATTCAAACAATTTAATATAATATTATGGCTACGATATATTGATGACATTTTTTGTCTAACAGAAACAAACATTGAAAGCTTCTTACGTTTTCTCAATAGTCTCAAACCTTTTTTAAAGTTCACACATGAAAAAGAAAGCAATAATTCCCTAGCCTTTTTGGACATTCAGCTTAAAAGAAATCAATATAACATGGAAACTTGTATATACAGAAAACCTACTTACACCGGAAACTATTTAAATTTCAGCTCCTTTGGCCCCATACATAATAAAATCGCCGTAGTGAAATCTCTTACTAAAAGAATAGAAACACATTATTCAAATAGAAATAGTGCAACAGAAGAAAGAAATAGAATTATCAAAGAATTGATAAATAATAATTATCCTAAGAAATTTAATGAAAAACATTTTCATAAACAAAGAGCTATACCTTCAAATAATAGTCGTGATCAGTCTCAAAAAAGATATTGCTCTATTCCATATAGCTACGGCTCAGAGAGAATTGCCCGAATTTTAAAGAGATATAATATAATTACAACATATCAATCTGCACAAAATCTACCACAAATCTTACGCCACTCAGATACAAAAAAATATTTCAAACCAAGAAAATACAACCAATGTAATTTACAAAATTCCCTCCCATACATGTCAAGCTACATACATTGGAGAAACAGGTAAATCTCTTAAAGATCGTATAAACAACATAAAGCAGCTTTAAAAAACTACAAACCATTATCCCTCCTAGTTGACCACTCCCTAAATAATAGCCATATACCAGAATTCAAACAAGCATCAATTATATACAAAAATATTACAGAAAAGCATTGTAGACTGTTTTTAGAAAGTTGGGCTTCTACCGAAGATAAATACAGTATAAACAGAAAAATTGATTTTCCAGAAATCTATAAAGAATTCATATCCTAATTCTTTGTAAATAACTATGTATATACTTTTAATTTACTCATTTATTTTTCTTCAAAATTTTATCATTAATTTAGAATTAATATGTATGCACACAATTATTTACGGTTACACTGTTGTGTATAAATCTCTATTTCAAGCACAATGTGTAGACAAAATAATAATAATGGTATTTATCTGTAATTTTATATATAATTTTTAGCTGTATATATACTGAATGTAATGTTTAAATCAAAGATACAATTCTTTCATTGGCCTTGTAGAACGAGAGTGGTGTACACGTGCGCGCATGCTTTAGTGAAAAACACAAACATCCTCGATAAAGAGAGGCGAGTTACCCCTCGAAAAATTGGAACAATAAATTCGTTATAATTCCAATATATGCATTTTTTAAAAATATATTTATATATTAAAAATAAAGTAAGCATATCCTACCAAAAGCACATGTGCTTTTTAGATGGCAGAGCGCCATCTAGTGGATTTTAGTCAGGATATGCCTACTTTATTTTTAATACCGACACCTGTCCTTTTGATTTTTCTATTGTTCTTTCACACATATACATATATACAGTTGTATATATATATAGTATGCACTTTATCATAATATTTTATATATATTTCCCCTTTTGAAGGGCTTTCAGGCCTAGAAGATAGAGTCATAATGAAAAAAATTATATATAAACATACCCTCGACCCCTCCTGTAATTATCGCAATGACATAAATATATACAGTCATGGACAATACTCAAATGTGGAAAAAATTGCCCCTGTTTACTAAAAATACAAAAACCATTAAAAACCCAAACGATCGGCCATCTAAGACTTTCCACTTCCTTTGGTTTTTTCCATGATTGAATTTATAATACTATCAATACCACGCACACACAAGAGGAAATAGTATTAACTGTTATTGCAATATAATGATTGACATCCCAACACTATAAAGTAAACCTGTCTATAGCGCCCCCTCTAAATAGCACCTTCCTCTCTATAGCGTCCGATTTTAAACATTAATATGTATACATTTTACATTAAAAGTGACCTGTCTATAACACCCCCTCTCTATAGCACCCTATTTTGGTGAGTCCCAAGAGGGGGCGCTATATACAGGTTTAACTGTATATAGGTTGAAAATGTATATCTTCAAGAGAGATTAATCTACCAATAAATTTGTTTCAGAAATATTAAACGATTCCAATTCTTATATATATAATATTATATATAAAAATGCGTTCTATCTATAGAGTTATATATATATAACATATATAAATTAAATAAATATAAGTTGGTAGACGATTTAACAAAGAGCTCCCATATGTGTTAAAATGTCTAAATACTACAATGATAGCTCTCCCTTTCTTAGACGATATTTAATTTTCTTGATAAAACAACATTTCGAAACCACACAGAAAGTAAATATGCCGTTATAAATGGTTTCTATACCAAGGTGTACTCACAGTTATAATGCACTTTTCTAACAATTTAAAAGTCCATATTCTCTGCCCAAATTCCATAAATAAGTTTTCCACACTTGGGGAAAAAAGAAATGACACTTATGAATGAGCCCATTTTAAAGAAATAGATTTCTCTTTGTTCCATTTGGCTCGTTCCATAAATCCCTTAAGTAAATTCGAAGTTCCACAATCCTCTTGTTGCTCTGAGATTTGAGGGGAAACCGTTAAATTATTTGCTAACATATTTTCTTCAATTTGGCGAAATAAGAGGTTTTCCTTGAAGATAAAATTCCAACCGTGAAATTTATTTTTATTAAATATACATATATATTTATGTTTATATATTATAGAAAACACACAATTTGAGAATGATTTATTCCCATTCTATTTTTAAGCTTATTTGAACAAATTGATATTATTTAGAAGATGAGTTAATTTAAAATTTCTTTATTCTATGATTATAGGAATTATACTCATAGACAAATTAGTTTATATGCTGCAAATTGGGCAAGAGGATCTCCCATTAATAAATGAATAAATGCAATTCTCTCTAAATATATACATATAAGATAATATATAATGGCATACTTTTTATTTGTAATGATGATATTGGTTGCTATTACCACGTTCTTCAGATTTCTTTCTGTCTCTTCTATCGAGGTAGCTGGACAAGAATGGTAGAGAATTGTTTAACAAGGTTTGTATTAATGTTTGATCTGAGGCGATTTAAATTTCTCTGGAAGATGCTTCCTATTCTCTCACTTCCAAAACAACGAGATAGAATACAATATGAATTTAAGGCATGTGATAATGTAAAGTGTTTTTATATATGATTTGTTATCAATTAAATAAACAAGATAGTTGCTGTTTTGAGGTTATTTCTTCGAATATTTTAGATTTTTCATTTTATAAATCATTTTTGTAAACAATATAAGGATATAACTTCTTTGTAAAGGTCTCAACAAATGTTGGAATATTATAAATATGGCCGAACAATTCAATTAATATTAAAATTTATTTACTTATGACGGAATAAAATTTATAAAATATGCTATACAAAAATTGATTGAAAACATGAATTATTTTTAACACATATAAAATACTAAAGAAATCCTTTGATGAAAGAATGACCGATCGCAACTCAACTAGGTAAAGACTATGGATTCATCTTGATGATGCGTGTTGATATTGCTATGGTATGTCAATTCTTCGGTTTATACTGCTATTATTATTTGAAATTAGTGATTTCAGAATGAGCATATTATATTTTGAAAATATGTTTTGAAAATAACATTTCACATCCTGTAGGTTAAATTGATGGCCGGTGGATTCTTCGGGCTGGTATATTAATGATCTACTGTCGTGATATTTTACATTGCGGATGTGTTCTTTGATTCTGATGGCGACTGTTCGTCCGATTTCTCCTATATATGAGGCAGGGCACTGTTGGCAGGATACTGAGTATATGGCGTTGTGCTGCTCTCCAGGTTCTATTCTGATATTAGATTTGGTGATAGGGTTTCTTATTATTTGACTTATGTACCGGGAGGTACTGAATAAAATTCTAATTCCGAATTTCTTAAATTCGTAAGCCAGTTTTTGATTGGTTGGAGAATATTGTAGGTAGCAATTAGTTCGATATACTGTCTGTTTCTTGGGGAGGAATTGGTTGTAGGTTTGCTTCAGAATGAAGCGTCTATTGAGATTTGATGACCTATTGGACCAAATTAATTGAAACTAAGATATGATGGTTCTAATCCTCTTTTGTAATAGACTGTAGAATGGAATTTATTTTCGGTTCTAAGGATAAGAATATATAAATATGGTAGTGCGGCTTCAGTTTCAGTTTCCATTGTGAACTTAATCTGGGGATGGTAACTGTTTAAAGTGCTTAAAATTAGTTGTTCTTTGTCTGTTTCATATTCACAAAATATATCATCGATGTAGCGGTACCATTTCTTTATGCCACGTTCTTTAAAGCTATTGATCCATTTGTCCAGTTTCAACATGAATATTTCGGAAGCTATTAATGATAACGGGCTCCCCAAGGGGGAACCACAAATCTGTTGGTATATTTCATCTTCAAATTAAAAATTCCTAATTGAGAGACAGAGCTGGAATAAAGTAATGATTATATTGGTTTCTATGGTATCAGTCGAATTTTGATTTAGTATGTCTTTTTCAGATTGTCTATTATTAAATGGTGGGGGAGGCTAAGAAATAAAGATACCACATCAAAAGAACCAATTTTACATCCTGGTGTAGGTTTAAAAGTTCTTAAATTAAATATAAAATCAGGTATGCTACTAATGGAATAGAGGTTTGCAGAACGAATCACAGGAGTTAGGTATGAGGTCAGGAACCTGGACAATGGCATAGCTGGTGAAAGATGATAAGCATTTATCGGTCTTAACGGTATATTCTCTTTGTGAAGTTCAGGTAGGCCGTAGATGTATGGAACTCGGTTTGTGTTGGCTGTGAATTGCTTCAGTTGGATATCTGTTATTAGTTTCTCTTTCTGTAAGGCTGTCAGTCTTCTCCTAAATAAGGCAATGGTTTTTGAATTGGTGACTGAGTCGATCTGTTCGAATATAGTACCGTCTTCAAGAATGTTATGGATTTTCTTAGAATAATCAGATTTACTCATGATTACAGTGGTGGCTCCTTTTTCAGATTTAGTAATAACCAGATTTGCATTATTTTAAAGTTGTTTCAGTTTCTAATATCAAATAATAATAGCATCATGAACCGAATAATTGACATACCACAGCAAGATCAACAGACATCACGAAGATAAATCCATAGTCTTTACATGGTAGTCGTGATCTGTCATCCATTCATCAAAGGATTTCTTTGATATTTTATTTGTGGTTAAAAATGAATTATGTTTTCAATTATTTTTTGCATAGCATATTTTAAAAATTTTATTCCGTCATAAGTAAATAAGTTTTAGGATATATTTATTTAAAGTATTTCTCAGAATTTTAAAAATATTTTTCAAGTGTAAATATGTAAATAAACTTCCTACGCCTTTATAAATATATTGTAGGAATTTGCGAAAGAATTGGCCTGATGATGAGCTAACGCTTGAAAGCTGGCCATTTTTATTTAATAAAGAAACATTTTGCAATTATTTGATTGATGTATATCGCATAAATCCTTTGCAACTATTTCACAATCTCTATTTAGATATGTCTACATTCTGCGTTGGAGTGAAATTAAGACCTTGAGAAATATTGAAATCAAATTCACGTTATAAAACATGCGGAGAAATATGGACAAGGTGTATAGAGGACTTCGATAGATTTCGCTTGATAATCCGGTGCTTCAAATTATTTAGTTGTTTGTGAGTATTGTAAGTAGTGGCAAAACCTTTTAGATTATGTATAATATTTTGATATATATTGTGACGAAGAAATATTTTATTATTTAATTTAATATTATTCAATGAAAATATATTCACAGATTATAAAAATATATATTAATCTGTATTTGTGAAATCATCTTTAAAATATTTCTTTGCTTGCTTGCTTAAGATTCTCTAGCGGTAAATAGTTTTGGGGCTGACCTGTTAATAATTGTCGACTCGTCGCTGTGACGTCATCAAAAAATACTTTTACACCTTAGGATATTTCAAGGCTTGATTTCTACGCTACAACTGGTGGAGAGACTGGACCGATACCCATTAAGAAATAAAAGAAAAATTGATTCTGTTGAACCAGAAGAAACTTCTATGAATGTAAAGAAGGAAGTTACTCAGGTAAGCAACCACGTTGTTCAACATCTGCCAAGGAACCCTTCCATTTTCTCCGGGGAGGATGGTGAAGATCTCCAAAAATGGTTAAAAGGGTATGCACGTGTGGCAAGGTACAACCATTGGGACGAAACCCTTTGTCTTACTAAAGTTTATTTTTATCTGTCTGGAACTGCTCTCAAATGGTTTGAGAACAACGAAGAAAGCATACAGACTTGGAAGGAATTCACATCTCAATTAGAGAATGTGTTCGGAAAAAAAGAAAATTCAAAATTGCAAGCGGAGAAGAAACTTAAAACACGGGCACAATTAAAAGGTGAAAGTACCGAATGTTACATCCAGGATCTTCTGTGCTTGTGCAAAGAGGTTGATCCTCAAATGAGCGAGGAAGATAAAATCTCCCACCTCATGAAGGGGATAGCTGAGGAGCTTTATCAAGCACTCCTACCGAGGGATGTACAGAGCACCGAGCAATTCATTATAGAATGTCGCCGTGTCGAAGCGCTCCGTTGTAGGCGAGTTACCCCAACCAGGTACGAGCGCCCACCAAATGTAGCCTCTCTCTGTGACCAGGATGACGGAGAAGATCTGTCATCTATGATTAGGCAAATTGTTCGTGAGGAGGTACAGCGGGCATTAGGCTCTCCCCGGGAGGAACCAAAAAATGCTACAATCGAAGAAATTGTAAAGGAGGAGATTGGAAGAACCCTCGCGCCAATCTCAAAGTCTAGGAGAAGTCCCCCTCATAAGGAAAGACCCCGACAGTTTTTAAATACTAGATATGAGGCCGAAGCGATAAGACCGCACCCTGAACCTCGATACCCAAAACAAGGAGGAAGACGCGACACCAATGATTGGCGTACAACTGAGGGAAGGCCAATCTGTTTCTACTGCGGACGCCCAGGTCACGTCGTCCGCTATTGCCGTGACAGGAAGAGACACAATGAGGAAAGGAGAGATGTTTATTTCCAAAGAAAGCAAGACGCAATGGTATCCTACAACTCTCGAGCTGAATCTAAGGACCCCAATGACGAATCATCGAGGAAAACTTTCACTCGCTACCGAAGCCCTACTTCATATCGCGGTCGAAACAGAAAACATTTCTCACCTGCTAGAAGATCTAGCTGGACGCCCCGCCATTAAAACTAGATGATAGACCACATTGTAGGTGAGGCTGCAAAGTTATAAAATCTCCCCTTACCGACCACAGTAGAAATGAGAAACGTACCAAGTCCTCATGAAGAAGATATCTCAACTGAAAGAAGACATCCACCGCAGTCACCTGAAAATATCCCTGGCCATAGTACTAGTTCTTAAGACTGACGACGTAAGTTTCCTGCTGAGCATCGGGTCGATGCTCTCTATAGGAGGAGGCTATGTGACGAAGAAATATTTTATTATTTAATTTAATATTATTCAATGAAAATATATTCACAGATTATAAAAATATATATTAATCTGTATTTGTGAAATCATCTTTAAAATATTTCTTTGCTTGCTTGCTTAAGATTCTCTAGCGGTAAATAGTTTTGGGGCTGACCTGTTAATAATTGTCGACTCGTCGCTGTGACGTCATCAATAAATACTTTTACACCTTAGGATATTTCAAGGCTTGATTTCTACGCTACAATATCATCTATATAAAATTTATCAATCTGTAAGTGATTTGTGTTATTGATTTGTGAATTTTGTTTTTCTGAAGAATCGGTTAATAACAGTTTTTGTTCTAGCATTTTCAGCCATATATGCCTACATATATTGTTGCTATTTTCCATAAAGGCGAGAGTTCGACTTTTGGTGAATATTTGATCTGTTAGTGACCATCAATCGCAGCTCATATATTTACCCTCCGGTAGTTTTCTTGACCTAGCCTACCTAGCTCATTGCAGGTTTTCTTTTCTTCCTTCCACTTCGAATATTGTCCCACCACCAAAGTCATTGCTAAAACATTTGCTCTCATTTTGTTTCCGAAGTAGGTAAGTCATTGTTTACATATTTGGGATTCTAGGCGGATCTACCAGAATTGATTTAATTTAAGATTGAACTATTAGTTTTTTTGTATAAATTAATCCATGTCACCTTGAGTAGCTTTCTTCACGTCCACATTTCGAAGGTTAATAATTTTTCTTTTTTTCTTTTCTAAGAGTCCAGCTCTCAAATTTTTAGATGAACACAGGAGATACCAATGTCTTTACAATTCTCATCTTTGTCTTTAATGGAATGCCGTTATCATTCCTCATTTTCAGGGAAGAGGCTAAATCAATGTTTAGTTAATTTCTGTTCCACCAGATGGCGCTCTGCCTTCTGTAAAGCACATGTGCTCCTGGTCAGGATATGCCATTTTTATTTTAAATATAAAAAACCGGACCTTTTAATTATCATTTGTTCTATTATTTTTTCATATAATTCTGTTCAATTCCATCATTGCTTCCCTTCCTAATACTATTCTTCCTTTTACTTCCTCTAAGCAACATCCCATCTTATTAATCCTGGGGATCCTAAGAATATCAAGTGATCAACTTTTTATAATTTTCTTTATACAATTTCAAATATATTTATTTTATCGATTGTTATAAATTTGGTTTTGATAATATTTAATTTAAAAATAAACCTCTCTTTCGTTTTATCTTCTAGCTTTTCAATATTCTCTTTTAGGTCTTCTTTGTTTTCAAAAATCAGTTGTATTGTCATCAGTACAGCGGAGATTGTTTATTTTAATCCCTTCAATATTTAAAGCTATATATTTCTAGATAAGCTAGCCTCATTATATGTTCAGTGCTGAAGTTGAAGAGATAGGGTGATGCTGTGCATATATATCATGAACCCACTATTTTATATAGATTAATAATGGTCAATAAAATGATCAGAGAGTAAAAAGGGTCAATATTAATAATAGTGGTATAGAGTGATTGCTATCCACGAATAGAAACAATAATATTGATGTATAATACTTCGCTCTATACATTTGTTTAACACTTTGCATCTCAATACACAACGATATATTTACATAATGTGGGAAATGTATTCTAGAAATCATTTTGAGATAAATAATAGTTAATTGAAGCATAGCGCGCGCAACAACGTTTTGTTAAAATTCAAACAATATTTTTTCCATAAAGCTTTTGTTGAATGCTTTATATTCCAATGAAAAATCGATTCATCTATTCATTCTATATAAAATATTTTAGAGTTAAAATTGAATAATCAATTTAAATAGTGCTTCCCACAGCACAATAGCCATAAGGTGAAAGTTGTATTACACGATGTTATATATCACCTGGAGCTGAATGTTTCTAAGAGGCCGGGTGTAGTAGGTAGGAGGTGGACAAAGAGATCACCGGCAACCAATCAGAATCAGACCAGCAGGTGCCAGTTTCACACCTTAAGTAATCCAACGGTATTTGCTACCTGGGCGTCCACACAGCGGCGAGGAGCGATCCTATAAATAGAAGTTTCCAGGGTCTCTAAGTCGAATTTCTAAGCAATAAATGACGACACGATAGCGTGCTCCAAAGTCATCTTTTATAGCTCAAATTACGTATCGTTACAGAAATAAAATATTCACACGTTTGTTCTATTTATTTGGATAACCCTCGTTTATCTCAGAAATATAAATGTTTATAGCGCGACCATTTCTTTTTAAATAAAAAAAAACATATTAAATCATTTTCTACTTACACTAAATGTGATGATGCAATATTTTGGGAGGGCCTGGCTCATCAGTGGGTAACCCTAAAAATATTTCGTACTACCAAATCCAAAAAGCGTTGTACAGATTTATACTTTAAAATGTTTAATAATTTATTTTAATTTTAAGTAGCTAGAGTGAGAATGTATTAAATGAGAGGTTACACTATAGACTATATAAAAATAAAATTCGCCTCTCCCATAAAAATAGACGCTAAAATTAAGTTCCATCTGTTCACCGTCAAACGCCAAACTGAGCGAATGAAGTCGGTGACAAAGCCACAACACCAAACTGAGAAACGACCACCTGGATACCATGGTGTCGGGCATATGGTCCTTGTCAGTCAGAGATGGACTTTAATTCTTGATATCAAATGGAATCTTCATAAGCTTATAGCTGCGAAAGGATGGTATTCATGTTCCAAATCTGCCAACTCTCGCTTTAAAGGAATAAAAAATGTTCATGTGAGCGTTCGGGATGTTGCTTTGTTGTTTTTAATATCAACGCTTGATTTTTTTTCTATTTTTTGAACAGCTTAATTACCTATATATGGCTTTAAATGACCTTTTTTATTTCTTAGGAAACTACTTGGACCAAATTTTTAGTCTTTTAAGCACAGCCTGCATATCGTTGACGAGGGACAATAGGCCTTCGTAGTTTTATTTTCTTTATTTGTTTAGAAAATGTGCTGACCAAATATTTCGAAACAATTAAAATCAACGTTTAGTTTAATATTGTTGTTGTGCACAGATTTTTTACCTTTTTAAAGAAAATCTTCTATAAAATCAATAAGTCCTATTATCTTACAAAAAATATTTATTATACATTGCCACACTCATCTACACTTAACCAGCAACTAACTGAAGAAAAAATAATTCTATATACATTCTTCAGATATACAAATGCAGGATATGCCTTTTTTGTTAAATATAAAAAATAAATTTTGTTGATTTAAATAAATAAAGAAAATGAATAATATTCTATATTTTAATTCTCTCTCTAAAAACCCTTTAATTTTCTTCATTTACTACGTTTCTGTGACCCATTGCCACCATTGTCAAGGATAAAGGGCGACATTGGGTCACCGGAACTTGAAAATACAGAAAAGGAAAAGTTGAAGTAAGTATTGAATCTTATATATAAATCCAACCTTCCATAATATTTTTCTATAAAGAAAATAAAGTTAACTTTCAACAATAATGTTTCTTTTATTATCGATAGTGTTAAAATATTAACGTAAGCTCTTGTTCTCAAAGTTATTACTTGAACGTTCATCTATAATACCTCTTGATCGACTCTCGATAATAAATAAATAAAAACCATTTTGTTGAAAGTTAACTTTATATTTATACTTTGTGTGTGTGTGTTATATTAATAGTATCTAGAAATATCCCAATCGAATGTGAATTTCAAAAATTATTATTCTATTTTTATGATTAGGATATATGATAAAGTGTATGATAATCCATATATAAAATGTTTTCACCTTACTACAGAAAATATTCAGATGAATCAATACTAGGTTATTTCGCCCTAATAAATGAAACGACAGACGTTTTTTAAACCACACTTGTAAGGTTTTATAGATGATGTCATAATTGTAAAGGTTGGATTTTGATTGATTCACGAGTTGAAGACTTCATCAAACTTCTTATAAAGGTTAAAAGTTCTTTTGATTTTTCGACAACCCACTGTCACCATTTAAAAAGGAAAATGGAGTAATTACTAGTGAAGTATAACATGTAAATGTAACGTCTTCCTTTTCCTAATGGAACGAGAACTTGCGCCTAATCCTACGGCTGAACTATTGATAATATTATTTTATAAAACACATATGTAACAGCTACCGAGCTAAGTATCGAACCAGAGAAGAGAAAGTTAGTTTATGACGTTTTCTCTAACTTCACAACTGTCACACACACACGCAAAGTATATAACTTGGGTTGATCTTTTTGAACGGCACCCAATAAAATTATCTTTTGATCTAGGAGGTATATAACTCGACTGTAGGAGACATCAAGTGTACTGTCTATTACTGGCTGGCTCCTACTCTTGCTGTCAGACCAAGTTTGTATGGTCCATTCCGCTTGGAATTAAAGTATATACCCATTTTATTGAAGATATATATTTCGGATTCAACTGTAGGAGTACCGCTTAATACTGGCTGGCTCTTACTCTTGATGTCAACCTCGAATGTGTATCCTACACTCTGTTAAGGGATCTCAGGTATATACCCATTTGACGAAAGTATATAACTTAAATACGACTATAGGAGACGTCAGGATTACCGAGAAATACCAACTGGCTCCTACTACTGATGTCAGCCCCATATTTGTATCCTCCATTCTACTAGACGAAATATCGGGTATATACCCATTTGACGTTAGTATATAACTCAAATACAACTGTAGGAGATCCAAAGAATACCAGCTGACTTCTACTCTTGATGCCAGCCCCAATTTGTATCTTCCATTCTGCTAGGATCTCGGATACATACCCATTTAACAAAAGTTTATAACTCGAATACGACTATAGGAGATGTTAAGAGCACCAAGCAATACTCGCCGGATCCTACACCGCCCTAACCTCCATTCTTTTGGGATCTAAGGCAAATAGCCATTTAATGGAAGTATACATCTCACGCCATATAACTGGAGTTTTATGAATTTACTGTGCCTTTTCAAAATAAATTATTTTATTCCTAAAAAGATAATTATAAAAAATATATATAAATTATTTATTTCTACGTTGGCTTTTGGTTAATTACTACAGGTGTATATATATACGCGACACGCATATTAACCTTTCTCTACAAAATTTATCGAAAAATATTTTAAAGGATGATGCGCTTTATCTCTATCTCTAATTTAAATAATTATTGTGAAGTTTATTTTGTTTTATGATTATACAATAAAAGCAAAAATAATATTTTCACGATCAACTATTCAATAAGCATATTACTTCTAGCTATAAAAATAAGAAATATTTTTATTTATAATATCTTGGAATAATTTTAATATTTTAACATTTAATTTTGTCGCTCCCTCAACATGCTAGGTATTTGATAAACCGCATATCACTAGAATAATTACTTAATAATAGAAAATTAATGAAATAGTTTGCAAAAAGTAAGAACAATTTTCAATTAGGATATAATTGAAGAAAAACGTTCCACGAGACTTATTTACAGTTTTTAGACACATTTTTCTTCCATCTAAATTATTCGCCAAAACGGTAAATGGGCCTTAGCGATTGTGTCTGGGAATTTGTGGGGAGTTAATGAGCCAAGACAAGGTTTTTTTTTATAAAAACTCTCTAAAAACTTTTAAAATAAAATTTGTCAAAGTGTTTGTGATGTCTTGTTTTATTTAGCAATAAGTTGTTTTATAGGTGTAAATGGAAGGCGTTTGTTATAAATAAAACATTCCATTTGTTTTATGTTAACTCCAATATATTAAATATATAATCAATTAAACAAATTTCTTCACTTGGATTGTCGTTTGACAAAATGATGTCGTTGGCATATCTATTATTTTATTTTCATTTTATAATTTATTTCCTTTTTTTAACACATAAATAGAACATAAAGTTGCAGTAGAATGGTATTAATGTACCTAAACAGACACATCTCTCTTTAATAATTCGTTTAAAACAATGCAAATCCTCCAAATGTCATCCTCCCGCAACTCTAGTTGCATTTCTGGCTAATTTCCAACAGATATTATAAATCCTCCTTGAAGATTATATGAAATAGAAGCTGCCCCATGTACTGATGAGGGCCATAGCCTGAAACCATGGTATACAGGTTGGTTTTTGTCTAATTTTCCTCCAAAATTGGTGTTGTGACTCATTCTTAATTACCATTATTACGTTTTGTACTGGGTGTGATTGATAAGATCATTATTTAAATTCCTTTTAAAATAAGATGTGCGCTTTTGTTATATAAACATATATGTATATTTAGAAAAATATGCATATATTGGATTTATAAATTCACACTGTTTATTAATGTTGATATAATATGGCAAGAGAATAAATCATTTATCAATATATCTTGGAACAATCGATGTCTCACTTCTGCAAAGTTCGAAGAGTTTGAGATAAGGTGGAGTGCAGGTTTCTCCGCAGGAACAATTTGTGGTTTCCGAAAGATCTTTATGTAAGTAGTCATGGAATTATCTGTGTGATGTGACAAATTGAGTGACGATAAAATTTGGATGGAACTGTGTAGGAATTTCGTTTGGAAAAATAGTGCGAACAGTAAAGTTAGCATTGTATAAAGGGATTGATGCAAATAAATGGTAATATTAGTTTTTCTTAGCCCATAATATATCTCTAGATAAGTTTCGTTTTTACAGTTTATTTTACATTTATTTAAATTTGGAATGGTATTTTATGAATGTGTATGTAGAAGAATGTATGACCATTCGTATGATATGATTCGAAATTCGTGTACCACTGAGATAAGAATATTATGTTGCAATGAGAATGAAGTTTCTGTAAATAACGTATAGGAATATATCGATATCATATTGCATCTGGATTGTACGAGTGATTTATAGAATAAATTATTTTCCTATAATAAAACTCCCAAATTATGTTGACAAATTGAGAAAAGAATGTTTTCTTGGTTCCATTGATCTACAATGTCCTCTGTATGAATTGAAAAGTAGAATTTGTTTTTGTTTCTTTTGTTATCAGAGAAAGAGCCTCCAAGTGTTTTTATTTTATAGGTAATTTCCAGGCTTATTTCTTTGTGTTCTATTGTTAAATGAGGCTGATAACGAAACTAAATTAGGAGTTTTTTCCGGTTGATAAAGATAGTTTCGTCTAATCACACCATTTGTCTATCACAAGAAGAACTGTTTGGATTAAATCTATCAGGTCTATTATATGTGTGGCCCAGAGAACGATGTTCACATTACCGGCATATGCCCCAGACGAATATTTGAAATTTGAGAAAGACGAACGCAGGTCGTTGAGAATGACGTTCCAAAGTAACGGAGACAGTGCTCCTCCCTCTAGGCATCCTTTGTTTGGTTATTTTAACAAAAATGCCAGCGTATATAAAGAAGACATTACGAGCTTAAAAGTATGATTCTATTATTTCTGTTTACCCGAGTGAAGCATTCAACTGATCAAGGGATTTAATTATATTTGGATGACAAGAGGTGTCAAATTCCGCAGTATAACCTACTGAAATTAGAGCGACTAGTTGTTTTATTTAAATTCTATTATACTTCTAGTTAATACTTCAAGAGTAGTGATCGTTGAATGGTCATTCAAGAAAGCGTTTTGACTTGTGTTCAGCAGGGGATTTAAGTGATCTAGCATTTAATCTGGCAATCAATTCCTCAAATATTTTGGCAAAGTTGACAAGGAGGTATATAGGGCGATAGGCTTTATCACTCGTATTGTTGGTCTCGTTGAGTTTATAGAAAATTCGTACTGTGGAGTTTTGGAGAGTAAAGTGACCGTTTGCATATATTTATTGGAGGTCCAAAATAGAAGGGGTCTCACTTGAATGTATGACCATTTTATATTTCTCTATATTTAAATATTTCCCCTTTTGATTAATAAAAAATGTGAAAATTTAAAGCTATCTTGCGATCTTCACCTTCCAATCTATTCTTATATATTTCCTATTGTTATAGCGAGAAAGATAGTATTTATTTTCTAATAAGATTAACGTCAACAATATGCTTGTTAGTTGCATGTGCCCTTGTAAATAGTTTTTATTTCCATTCCCCTGCCGCTGCCTTGTAAAGCAATGGCTAGGTAGGAAGACCCAAAAACAAGCAAATGCGTCTCTCTATATTGTTGTGTGGAATGGCAACCTCATTGTCGTACACTGCTATGGGCTCGTATTTTTGTGAGATATCTTTGTCCGCTACTTCAATCTCTGTACGCTATGATCTCCTTCTTCATCTACACCAAAATCCTCTCCTCCACCATCAATATCAAGTACATTTTAATATAAATATAACAAAAATACTATAGTAATAAAATTATTTAACCTAAATAGTAGTGAGATATTTTTAAAAGGGGTTACATACACACACAAAATATGTTTAGAGAAAAAAACCAAAAAGGGTTTAATAATTCTATGATGATTGTATATTTTCAATTTATTGTTGTAAGGCCCCCCCCCCCCCCCCCATCTTGCCGCTCCAGCCCTCGGCAATATCCAGCCAGACTATGCGTTCACGGAGACCAAAATGACATCCATCCATCTGAGAAGACACCGAATAAATCTTTAGAAATAAATTGCCACAGCTGTTTGAACATATGTAAGTTGTGTGTACATACTCGTACGTGTAGCATTAGCGATGATTTATGTTTAAAATTGCCAGAACAGCATATTTTATATCATCTTATGGCATTTTGCTTCTTTTTATTACCATTCTCTATTCTAATATAATTTTAATAAAGTCTCTAAACAGTCGAATTTGAAGAGGATTTAAGCCCTTCAATATTGAAGAATATATTTTGCAGTTGATATTTTCCATATTCACCTGTAATGTACATTTGAACATGCGTTTTAATAATGTAAATTCTGTTATCTACACATAAACATATTTTGCTATTATATGAACATAGTTATTGAATTGGCTTTAACTTCGTGAAATGGATTATACGAAGCCATTTGAGAATATTTTAATATCCTGTTGGGCAAAATAATTATTTTTTAATTTATATTTTTATAATAGTCCAATTGATTTGAACAACAATGCTATCTCATATACCTTTTTAATTTCTTCATATCTACATTAACTATAAAAGCAGGTTTCTAAAATAATGCATATAAACCAATAAAATATAACCGACACAATATACATATATATAAATATATTGCTACACGATAAAAACGGTCTTTATTTAGTCAAAGGCAAGTACAGTCGAGGGGTAGTAACATTCAGGGATAAATTCCAGCCCTAATATTCGCGTAGAATTCTTTGGAGATATCCTCTTGTTCGTCCCACTTCTTCATGATCCATTCGGCCTCTTCTATTTTCTTGTCGTAGATCATCTTCAAGTCACTGTCAGGGTCTTCGAGATTCTTTCTTCTTTCCCGGAGTGTCTCGGCGAAGACTTGTATTTGATGATCCAGGGAATGATTTTTTCTCTTCATCTCTCTTATGGTGTTGATTTGGTCGTCTGAACAGATGATGAAGTCGATGATATTTTTGTAGGTATCATTTTCAGTGTCAAGGGATATAATCGATGTCGTGGACTTGTCTGTGATATTTTCTGTCTCTGTCTCCATATCAGTGGACAGCGGTAGGATTGTCTTCATTCCTGGGGGGGTCGACTTCTTCCTTTTTTCTTGTCTTTTTCTTTCTCGTTGATCGAGATTATCATCTTGAGACGCCTTAAAGGGTCTCTTTTTCGACGATGGTGTTTCTACGTTTCCGGTAGACAATTTGGTAAGCTCATTTAGAATTTGCTTCATTTTCCCAATTTTGATGTTAAGGGCTCTCCTCTGGTCACTTTTGAGGTCACTATAGGTCTTCGATTTAATGTCTTCCTGTCTCTCGAGGTAGCTGGAGATCATGAACTCCAGGTCAGGATGTTGTATTAACTGCCGCTGGACCTTAATTGTTCTAGAGATACCAGCCCTCTCGTAGATCGCGGTAATTATTCTCTCTACTTCTGGATTTTCACATTTTTCGCATTCAATCAATTCTCTTTCGAGCTGGGTGGAGTCCATCGACCCTATAGAGCATATGCTAGATGTTTCATCGTCTTGGTATTCATTCCTTGCGGTGATGTTCATTGTGGCAGTTTCTCTTGATGGGCCTGGTATAACGGGCAGGATTGTGGGGTTGATTGCTTCTGGAAAGTTCTTGAGATATTATTTCTGATTTCAGGGTTGAAAGGACATTTGGATTTAATATGTCCATGTCCCTTACATCCCAGGCAGATGGTGTCTTCGCCCACAAAGATCTTAAAGGTCCTCTGCATGTAGTCGATTGGGATGATTGCCGGCATGTCGGTTGATTCTCTTCTCTTCAGCACGACCTCTCTTCTAAGAGATGAAAGGTGTTTAAATAGTGGGTTCTCGGTGGGGAAAGGCAGGGGCCTGATGCTGAGGATCTCTCCGAATGGCGCCATGGCTTTGGTGACCTCTTCATCCGGGATGAAGGCAAGGATTCCCGATAGAATGTATTTCTTTGGGGGGTTGAATAGGGGCGTTGGGTAGATGGTGTTGCCTCTAACTGCAAAGCCGTTGTTAATAAGCAGTAAGGCTTGTTCACCGTTGGCAACCGATACAACGGCCTGGCTGTTCATTTTTCCAACCGAGTGGATGTTTTCATGTCCTATTATTTTGGCTATTGAGGAAAGGTGCTCCTCAGCACTGCACTCTGAGAGGGCGGTGAATTGGATGGTGGAGTTTATGTTTTTACTTCTTTTTTCGTATGTTTCTTTTCGAGATTCTTCAAATTTTTTCCACTCTTGAGGCGAAAATTGTCTTCTTTGGGTATGCAAATTGTCCTGTTGTTTGTTTTTCTTTTGAGATGGTAATTCAGCGATTGATGGCTTTGATGTAAATGAGATTTCTTCATGAGGGTGAGCAACCAATGAGACTACCGCAGCAGATGACGTGTTTGATGACGCAACGACCAACCTGGCCGTTGCCATGGTAATGATGCAAAGCTACGACTTGTAGCTTTGCTAAATTATGAAAAACAGGAAAATATGAAACTTGATGAGATTCTCCGAGAGATGGGTTGAAATGAAGCCTGAATTAAGGCGAACAAGATGATATGAAATTAGTTAAATAAAAATTGATTTTACGCGGTGAAAAAGGCGAAATACGCGGAGCTCGTGCGACGCGTGGCCGCACGGTCAACGTATGTATGTATGTATGTATATATTGCTACATCAATTTTAATGCGCCTTACATTTATTCAAAATATTCTATGATATTTAATATTTATTTAAAACAGAATATTTAGATTATCATCATTTCTTTTTATAGTTTCACTCCTTTTGTAATATTTATTGTACATATATCTTTATTGCTTATTGGAGCGGAGAGGACCTAGACGAAGTCTGTGGATCGCGACCTACTAGGAAGACAAGAATAAATACACAATAACTTTAAAAGGTAATTTATTTTTATTTAATTTTATTTATTTACTTTTATTTATTTGCTTTGAATATGGAAACCCGCTCGGGAAACGTGTATAACACCAAGAAGGAAGAAACCAAGGTCGACGACCCTGCAAAGCTGCAACTTTGTGCAAAAATATAAACTGAATTTTTGAAACTTTAAAATGCTAAGCTGAAGAGGGCAATAAAGCTTCATAGTGAACAATAATACAAAGCTGCGATATATTTTATTTCAGTTCTCAATTTTGTTTGTCAATATATTTTTATATATATACATATATATCATTTATTTTATATTTAAGTATTTTATAAATGTAAAACTATTTTAAAATAATATAATATTTTTTATTGAAATAAAAAAGTTCGTCTGATGTGTGGCTTCAAAGTAAATATTCAACTCTAAATGTATACATTTGTAGCCAGCGTAATGCTGTCGCCACAGTGATTTTTCTAAAGAAGCGAACACATTCCTCAAGTCCACCGACGTAAAACATCGCAGACGAAGTGTTCAATCTAATCCCCCAAGTGGGCAGACGACGGATTGTCTTGGCTCTGCGCCATCTTGTTTTGTGAATTTTAACATATTCTAGCTGAGAGCACATGTCGTGTTTGAATTCTGTGCAAAGTGTTATTTTATGAGTATATATGGCATGATCACCTCTTTGTTATATTTATATTAGTTAATATATTAACTTATTTATCTCTCCCTCTCTTGGTCGAAACATTTCTAATACTCATAGGTACTCTACTACCTTTTATTAAATAAAAATATGTTCTCTAAATATGTTTACTTGATAATAATATATCAGCGGGGTTATATATACACCTTTATTCTTATATAGGTATATATATATATATTAACCTATATTTTTAACTTTGAGTTGCGTTTAAAGTAAATAAAAATATATTTTTAAAATTAAAAATTAAACGATGTAATACAGTTTAATTTTAAAACAATATATTTCATCATATTTTCTTCTTTTTTTTGTGAACGAAAAAAAACCTTGGATATTAAATTCAGGCTCCAATTAATGAAGCTTATAAATCCGATCTTATTATATTAGAATTTTTAACATGTTACATGTTTAATGATGTATTTTAAAAGGCACACTAGCACATGTGCCAGAGAAATATGGATATTTATGACTGAAATACTAAACCTGCTTTGCTATACAGTAAAATATCGTAAAAATAAATATATTCAGTAGGAAAATAGCTAATTATTGGGTGAATCAAATAGAGGCCTCACATATAAATTTATTGAGGCGTATATTTTGTAGCGATATTATCAGCATGAATAAGAAATATTGATAATATTGTTGCATTGTTGGTTGACAAAAAATAACTTCCGTGGTACAAAGGATCTTTAGGACTTTATTTAGGTCTAATAAATAAAATAATTTACAGAAGAATGCAACATAAAATAACAACAACAAAGAGAACAGTAGTTACAAATAAACTGCAGGACAATGAGATAGGGCAGAAGTAGAATAGGAGACAGAAGTTGGTAGACCTTTTAGAATCTTCCACGAAGTACACCGGCGTTGGCGGTAAACAGCAGTCAGACCTCTAGACACAGCAGCTCGCGTTTGCTTGGAGTACACCACGTAGCCTCGTTTTTCTACTCTTTCTTCTTATCTCTCCCCCCCCCCTCCCCGGCATGAGTTCCTCATCCCTAAATATCCCGGAGTCGATCTTTCCAGAACGATCATGGTTGGTCAGCCAATCAGAAAGCGGCCAGCACCAAGCCTTGCGTAATCGCTTTTGATTGGCCAATCAGTTGTTCTCCGATTTTTCTACATTATTCTTGAAAGTTCTGAAACATTCTATTCTGGAATGCGCCCTTTTTTAATTCTACGTAATAATATATAAGTGTGACTATAGACGAAGAAAATACGGAGTTATATTACAAGGTATATTCATACTAGAAATATATAGGTACCCAGAAATTATTTGAATAAGAAAAACTAGCTCTCTTTGGGCAAAAGCTAGTTTTCTTTTTACATATATATATATATATATATATTGAAAATGGCATATCCTGACCAGGAGCACATGTGCTTTACAGAAGGCAGAGCGCCATCTGGTGGAACAGAAATCAACTAAACATTGATTTAGCCTGTTCCCTGATATTTGGCCAACCCAATTTCTTGATAAATCAAGAAAAGCCATCCACGAACGCGTTTCGCGCTTTTGGCGCTTGTCAGCGTGGAGTAGGCTGAACCACTGCGACCAAAAACCTTTATTAATTTATCAAGAAATTGGGTTGGCCAAATATCAGGGAACAGGCTAAATCAAAGTTTAGTTGTTTTCTGTTCCAACAGATGGCGCTCTGCCTTCTGTAAAGCACATGTGCTCCTGGTCAGGATATGCCATTTTTAATATTGATTTCAACACCTGATCTTTTTATCTTTTATTTTTTCTTTCGTTTTTTAATATATATATATCTTTATTATCAAAAAATTAAATATGGATTGCTCTATTTTCAGAAGTAATATATATATACTCCCACCGGCAGACAATATCACATTTTCTCCGTCTATATTCCCACTTAACTGATAAATCTTTTTTTTTCAGTTAACAACCATGCAAGTTCTATACTGAAACCTAATGCAATTTCTACACTGAACAATCATATAAGTTCTATATATTCTGAACAATCATGAAATTTCTATACTTAACAACGATGGAAGTTCTATACTGGAGATCTATGGAAGTTCTATACTGGAAACCCATTAAAATACTATACTCAACAACGATGGAAGTTCTATTCTGGAGAACCATTAAAGTTCTTAACTGAACAACCATGAAAGTTCTATACTGGAGAACCATGAAAGTTCTATACTGAACATACAATTTAGTTTTTACACCGAGCAACCATGCAATTCCTACAATGAACAAGCAGGATATATCTACAATGAACAACCAGATAACCTCATTTCTGAAGAACCCGTCAAGTTATATATATATATATATATGAAAAAAAGGCATCTCCTTATCGTTCAACTGAAAGTTGCTGATGGCTTTTGCCATCTATCGGAATAAATAGATTTCTTGGTTTTTCAAAAAGCCACTGGGACCAAAAATATTTTTTGGTCGCAGTGGTTCAGCCTACTCCACGCTGACGAGCGCCAACAGCGCGAAACGCGTTCGTGGATGGCTTTTCTTGATTTATCAATAAATTGGGTTAGCCAAATATCAGGGAACAGGCTAAATCAATGTTTAGTTGATTTCTGTACCACCAGATGGCGTTCTGCCTTCTGTAAAGTACATATGCTCCTGGTCAGGATATGCCATTTTTAATATTGATTTCAACACCTGATCTTTTTATCTTTTATTTTTTCTTTCGTTTTTTCATATATATATATATAATATTTCTATTATTAAAAGTTTTAAATATAGTTTTGTTAATGTATAAATCCATGTGAACATTCTCTATAATATCAACTTAATTTAAATTATATTTTATGATTTTAATTTTTATTAGATAAACTTTATTATTTAAATTTCATATAAATTCATACGAGCTTTCTCTATGATAATAACTTAATTTAAGTTATATTTAAAATTTCAATTTTTAATAGATAAACTCTGTTATTTGCATCTCCAAAAGGTATAATTTATACCTCAAGGGAAAGATTAAAATATAAAAGTAATTATAATCACATAATACTCACAGATTTTTTTTCTCAGTTTAGTCAGTTTAAAGATGTTTTTTATTAGTTATTCTTACAATTATAACAGACATACATACAACAATCTATATTTATTATGAAACAAATTATTAATTAATTCAACTTACATCTATAACAGATAATAATTTTCAATTTTAAAAATGTCTTAAAGAATAACAAACTAAAAAACTTTAAAAAACTACAAACATTTTGGGTTAGAACCCCTTCTATGTTCTCTAAATTCGTTAAAAATTGTCTAAATAAGAAATGTCAAACTTGCCCAACTTACAAGAACCATGACACATTTCAAACACCTATTTGTAAGATAGTAAACACTATTTATAAATTAACTTGCCAAATTTGTCTACTTTCATATATAGGACAAACTTGCAATCCTTCAAACATAAGAATCAATTTACATAGAAACCACTCCAAAAATTCAACTGGTAACACATACATGAAACAACACAATATATAAAATACATAACTTTAACAATTACATTATAGAAATACGTGACATTTGTCAAGACAAAAAACAACGATTATTATTAGAAAACAATTACATTTATCAACACAACACTTTATATCCTTATGGACTTAACGACGAACTTAACCACACATACACACCACAACCATCTGAAATATCAATCTATGAAATTAGTAATAAAAATGCAAAAAAATATAACTATAATAATAATTCAGTCAAAACCAGGGGTAAAACTACCAACAAATTAGGCTTCATAAACTTTAATAACTTTTTAAACACAAACAAAATGTACACAAAATATTTCATTGAAAATTTTATTAAAACATTACGTAAATTGAATAAGAGCAAATTTATAAAACATTGTGGAACACATTAAAAAATTCACAATCTTTCTAACAGATTAACAGATATCACAAACGACATCTTCAAATACAGAAAAATTAAACAAAAACTAACCAAATTAATATTATTATTAAATTTAATAACAAATTATTTGATCATTTCAAATTTAATGATATATTTAATGACCAATCTATTAACAGTTTATTTCTCTTAAAAGGTTTAAATTTTAAAACTACCTGGAAAAATAACAAAAATATAGGCAGTATATTATGCAATTATAACCCGTTTATTAATAATCTAACAAATTTTAAAAATCTAAATGTAATTGCCACAATGTTCTAGATAAATATAAATTTACAGGACATATTTTAACTAGCGATTATTCTTTTTTGGAACGAAAACTCCAAAACATTTTAAATAGAGGATATAAATATATACCTCAGATCAAACACAATTTCAATAATACAATTGAATCTAAAGTAAAAGACATCGATATATTCATTAATAAAAATAGTATGAAACACAAAATTCCTGAATTTACTTTCCTAGAATGGAAATATAAATTAAAAAAAATAAAAAACTATATATATATGTATTATAACAACACACTAAAATACACAAAACCTAATGAATCGGAAATTTTTTCCTTAAAAGACACTTTTGAAGGCTTCCAAAAATATTTTATCATATGTCCAATAGATAAATGTTCAAATAATTTATCCATCATATATAAAAATGTATATCATGACCATCTAAAAAATGGAATTAATAACAATAGTAAATACACTTTCATAAGAAAAACTGAAACTAAAATTAAAAAAAGATATTAGAAATGTAGAAAACTCACTAAAAATTATAAATTACAACAAAAACACAAAAACATACCGAAATTTTATATTATTCCTAAATTACATAAAACACCAATCTCATTTAGAACAATCACATCAGGAATAAACTCGGTCATAAAAACATAGATTTGAGACTAGCTTCAACACTTCAATTTATCACAAATTGAAGTAATCCTTTAGCATATTAACGAATAATCTACTAAAGATCAATACAATTCATACATTTGATTTTGAAAAGCTTTACTCTAACATACGTTTAGAAGACCTTAATAAAAATTCACAACTTAATAAACGAATTCATTAATGATAAAACATTCCATATTCAAATTATTCACAACAAATATAAAACATTAAAGTATGATAATAATACAGCGAAAACATTACTTGAAACTTTCTTAAATTTCAGTTACATAAATTTTAAATTATTATTATATAAATTTTAAATTTATATTCAGTCTAAAGGTTTTCATATGGGAACCTCATCCAGTCCTCTATTAGCCAACTTATTACCTTTTTGGTATGAAAGAAATTATTTCTACAGAATGATGTGAATTGGCATATATTCCGTTATGTAGATGACATTATTATCTTGAATAACCCACAATTCAATAATGTAGTTTACAAAATATACTCTAAATATTTGAAACTTAAAAACAATGAAAGATAAATAATAACAAAAAGTTAACTTTTTAGACTCAAATATAAACCTTGCAAACAAATCAGTTGGAACATATGACAAAAGAAATTGTTATCATTTAAAAATTATTAAATTCTGTGGTGTTAATTCCAACATATAATTATATTTCTGCAAAGCCATATATTTTGGTCAATTTTAAAGATTTTATAGAATCAACAACATTAAAACAAATGTTATTAATGACATTAAAAATCTTAATAAAGAGTATTTAAACAACGGTTTTAAATACAAAATAATAAAGTTTTACAATAAACTAGCAAAACACAAGTACCCAAGTAATAATAAATATAATTATAATTTTTTTTTGAAACTTAAAACTCCTCCAATTTATCTAACTAACAACTCATATTCTACTCTTATAGTAAAACAAATGATAGAATAACTGAATATATTTTCTCAGACTTAAAATAAATTAATTATTTGATAACAATTATAAAGCATTGAATTCATTCAATTCGATCTCTAGTTACTGTGGGAGGGAACTGGAAACCAAATATAAATGAATTTGAAGCATAATAAATGTTTTATTATTCAATTAATTTATAATTTTAAATATAATTTTGACTTAAATCCATGGAAACAAGAAATTAATACATATTTTCACAATCTTTAAAATTTCTAATGATTCTTACCTGAAAGATTTTCTAACTTTAAACAACTTTAAAAATAAAATTTTCTAGAAGAAGGAAGGTTACTTTTAGAACAAAGTTGACAGGCCCCAAACAACCACATGTTACATGTCCACACATGTGCACTGTTTCTAGAGAGCAACAGGTGTCACTTTGAATAGGTAACTAAACAAACTCATTCTATGTTATCTAATATTAACTTAATTCATACACTATAATGGTCGAAGAGAATTCTAACCATAATGAAGTAAGGGTGAAATGGTGTGGTATTTTCATCTGAAGAGCCCTGAAACCATAGATTTCTCTTTCCAATAGATTATCCAATCTCCTCTTTTTTGTATTGTCCTGGTCTACCATTAGGGTTCCAAAAAAAAAAATAAAATTGGCAAAGATTTAAAATATGTTTATCTTTTTAACTAGGTAAAACACTATATTATATTATTCTAACTTTATAAAAAAATAAAAATTATATATATAAAAAAATTACATAAAAAAATACAAAAACTATTAATTAACTATAAAATATTAACACTCTTTCAATTCTCTCACCTTGTTTGAAATAAAAGTGTATGGTTCTTTCTTTATCTTTTTCCTCTCTTTTACTAAAAATTAAATATATAATCATCATAAATCTCTCTTTCTTCATTCCTATACGAGGGTTGTCCCATATGTCCGTGGCCCGACATATAAAGAAAATGACTAATAAAATGATTATGATTTATGTTTCAAAATAATCCCCTTAAAGATGTATACACTTTTTCCAGCGATGTTCCAAGGCTTTTATGCCCTCCAAAAAGAACGATGTTTCAAGTGACTCAAAAAATGAGGTTTTCTTCAAGGACTTCTTCATCGGACCTAAAATGATTGCCAGAAAGTGAGTTTTTCAAATGAAGAAATAGTTGGAAGTCAGACGGAGCTAGATCTGGTGAATAGGGTGCATGTGGTAAAAATTCACAGCCAGAATCATAAATAGCAGCCATGGCTTGCAGCGACCGATGAATCGGAGCATTGTCTTGATGGTAAACAATCTTCCTGGACAACTTTCCTCTTATATTTTCTTTACTAGCTTCTTGTAGTTGATTCACAAGATTTTCATAATAATTCCCAGTGATGGTTTGACCCTTATTCAGAAAGTCTAGAAGAAGTATACCCTCGGTATCCCAAAAGGCAGACACCATGACCTTCCTTGCTGATGGAACTGTCTTGGCTTTCTTGGGGGAGGGGAACCGGAATGTTTCCATTGCATGGATTGTTGCTTGGACTCTGGTGTAAAGTGATGGGTCCAAGTCTCATCTATGGTAACAAATATATTAACAAAATCCTCTGGATTAGCTTCAAATAACGCAAGATTGTCCGAAGATAACTTTCTCCTTACAGCCTTTTGATCGGGTGTCAAAAGTTTGGGAACCCAACGGTCAGAAAGCTTCCTGAGGCCCAAGTGTTCTCTCATTATCCGATCCACTGTTGTTTTTGGGATACCCAAGGTATCTTCTCTATCTGACGAACTGTCATTATTCTGTCCAACATAACCAAATCATGTATCTTGTCGATGTTTTCTTGAGTAACTCACTCAACAGGTCTTCCTGGTCTATGTTCGTCTTCGGTGCTGATCCTCCCTACTTTAAACGTAGCTACCCATTTTTTACTGTGCTATAGGAAGGAGCATCCTCCCTTTATGTATCCACCATATCCTCATAGATTTTCTTTGACGACATTCCTTTCTTACAAATATATTTAATTACAGCACGAATCTCGTTTGTCTCTATTTTAGATGATTCCTGTTACTTGTCCTCTTTCAGAACCTATAACAAAAAAACGGTTAGTTGTAGAAACTTAAAAATTTACATATTTTTATACAAGGCTTTAAGGTATATATGGTGAAATTTATTAGTTTCTAATATTTCGTTCTCATGGTCGGGCCACGGACTTATGGCACACCCCTCGCATATCTATCAGAGTATGTCTAAATGAAGGGTAAAAGCCGATGATATAAAGACTTAACGTTGTTGATTTTTCAATTTTTTTATATATATTTTTTTCTATTTATAATAAAAACATCAATATAAACCTGATTCTAACCAATATAATTACTTTTATTACCTTTTTCTCTCCTTAATAATATATAAATATAATATATATGAACAACTATTCAATCATCTAACTTAAACACAAAAATATATTAATTTTTATCTTCTATATATATGATATGAGCATTCATGCAAATTCTACACATAAAACGTGGGCAATTTTCAAGTTGAACAACCATGAAAGGCAGTATCCAACAGCCTTAAAATCCAAGAGAGTATAATCCCTTTTGGCATATTGTGAATAATGATATGTTTAAGTATTACTTTATAATGATATGTGTTTGTTCGATTTTAATATATTCAAATAAGATGAGGAATCCTTAGCAGGGATCATTGTACTAGAGATTTTTAGGTAAGAGAATGTGGAGAACCTCGAACAAGAAGAATAGAAAATATCGATCCGATCACTGGATTGACTCAGGAAACAATTAACCAATAGGCCAAAATATCCAAGCAATGGAAGAGGAAATAAATGATCCAATTTTATTTTCTCTATTTATAAATATAATATACGATAGGGGGTATACTATGTTAAAATGTGATGAAATGTGAGAAAAAATAAAAATCTGTAAAAAGTCTAATGACATTTAGATGATGAATCAATCCTTCTCTGCCAGAATAAGTGCGGGCGGCAGATAATAGAGGAAGGCGTGCACCAGGACAGATAACCAAGCAATCTAATTAAGTAATGAAAGACCGTCTCTCTCGAGGAGCACCTTGATCAGGTCGTCCCATAAAATCGACACACCAAAATCAATGCCCTCATCAGAAGGCGATGTTACGTAGCGATTTTGCAAGAGATTAATAGTGTTTCTATGGAAACGTCTCTCTCCCACCGGTCTTATCGTTAGGGGGATTTCAAAGGAAGCCTTTTTCTTTCTCTTTCTTCACAAAGAATATCTTTTTTAAACCAGCGGTTGTTTGCTGAAAGAGTTCTTTCTTGGCTTATTACTCGACTTTCCTACACCGTTGGGGAACTACTGACCTCAGTTGGGAAACGTCAAACAACCTAAACACAGAATCGGGCTAGAGAATATATTTCCCCATTCATACACTTGCACATCACAATTGCACTTCGCCCATTTAATTTCAATTTTGATATACCTATAGTAAGCTTATCGGTCCTAGGAACTAATTTGAAACCAAATATTAAATAGCCATTAACATATTTCATTATAAATGTTTATAGACACATACACGTTTAAAAGCATGTTAAATTATATTACATATGTTCTGCACAATAATAAATATTTAGGCAATGAAAAATAGTCCCCATTATGATACCCAATAGAAATTTAAGAGAATACGTGCCTTTCAAAATTTTTAAACGTTAACATTAGTCAGTACAAACAATTGGTCAGATGGAGAAAGCTTCATAGAAAATATTTCAAATATATTTCTAAATAATTTATTATTAAATTGAAGTTGAAAGCGATGAAGCGAAAAATTGATACATATATAGATAGTTATTGAAAGTAAATTATTCATGATGAAATTGCAATTAAAGTTAATTATAACTAACTTTGACCACCTACATGAAGAAAAGTAAATGAAACATCATATATTAGTAAACAACTAAAAAATAACTGAATTAGAACAGTCATGTTCATTTCTCTTCGCTCCGGAAGGAGTCCAAAAGAGATAGTGTACTTTTTTAAGCTGCCTATAAAGTACTGTTAATTGTGTTATCGTATCAAAATATTGATGAGACCGATAGCAGAAATGTAGGTAAAGGAAAATAACTCGCCCCAATTAGAACAGCTCCAATTAAGGATTTGTTAAAATATCAAAATAAGATTTATACCCTGGATAGAGCATGGGTGCTATAGCCAAAAAGATATGATTTGAGCTAAGAGGTAAAACAAGAATAGAAAGGCTGCTACCTTCCTCTGAAATCTGAAATTCGACTTTAAAAGTATACACCAATACCTCGCTTTGCGTCGTTTCGTTTTGCTTTCTTTTTTTTTCGAAGTTGCGTCGCTGCTTAATTTTTATCGATTTTCACTGTGCGTCGTTAGATTTTCGAAGTTGCGTTGTTTTGGATTCGAGTCTTAAATATTTTTTTGAATTTTTTTTCCTAAAATATGGCAACACCTTTGTTTTTGATTGCGCCTTCACATATTTTCACTTTGCGTAGTTTCAATTTGCATCGTGTGTTTTGGAACGTAACCCCGACGCAAAGCGAGGTATGGGTGTATTTAGATTCTTCTCTAAATAAAAGAACCTTGATCAAAATCACAAGATAAATCCTGTAAAAGTACATTCACCTATAGAGATCCTTTAGAGGTACCTGCCGTAATCTATACGAGAATCCTGCTACCGTGATGTTCCTTGGCGTTATCAGCAGTGGAAGTGATGTTAGTCCTCTCCACCTCTTTGAGCATGACTTCTGTTGAGCGCTGACAAAAACATCAATGTCCTGTTAACTATCGTAAAGATTTGGAAGGATATAGGGGCATCAAGAAATGCCTGACTGAAGCCCCTCGACTACTAAATAAGGGGTGGTGTTGAGAGAGATGTCAATAAAGCCTTCCTCTTATTATCTCGATCATTTGAAAATTTACTGAATATCCGTATATAAGAATTGAAACTATTGAATCCTTCTTCTTTAACCGAATTGTATTAAATCATCGAATAGGCAGAACTTCAAATATGCCCAGAAACCTTTCATTCATTTTAGAATATTTGTGCTGTATTTGTAAAGATACTTTGCGAGCGAAGGTTCATATTTCAAAGCCTACTTTATAATATTTTAGATTGTCATTTTATGAGAAAATGATATTTATGTACAGAGAAAAGACACTTATCATTTTTAAAAGGCATTAGATCAATTCATTTTCTCAATCTTAAGCTTGTAAATGCTTAAAAACATATAGTCGAATATGCCTCAACAGCATCTTTGGAAAATTTGAAAAAGGTATTCTTATATGCCATTACATAGAAGTAGGACCTCATTAGTGAAGGTGTGGCCGAGATACAGTGATATCCTACGATAAAGGTCAAGCAATGAATCGATTTTGTCAACAAAAGGTTTCCTTTGCTGGTAAGTGAAATATTATTGAATTTTATTTTTGAATTTATCTAAAGCGCGCGAAGTGGCATGAGGATTCTCGCCTGAACCCTCAACATCTCCCCAAAAAGGATTAGAGAATGTTAGCGCTGGACACGCTTGTATCTCCTTCCATACCACACATTTTACCAGGTGAGGGAGACGGCAGCTTTATCTCTGGAGCGACTGCTGTCTGCTGTTGTAGCTCCTCTGCAGGCAGTTCATTTCCCGGAGTTTCTTCTGTTTTAATGGGGGTTCACTGTCAGGAGATGTCTCACCGGGGTCGACATGTTGTTGGGAAGAAGCCAGAAGAAGGGAGTTCCGCCTGTAGGTCTCTACAGGAGTTTCCACGATGTATGAGCGAGGCGCTGAAGCTTTCTCGACGACACTTTCCCACGCTCGAAGATCCCTAACCCAAACTTTCTCACTTGCAATTAGTTCCGCCTTTTTCATGGCCGCATGGCGTCTGTCAAAAGCCGTTTTCTGCGCCATCTTCCGCTGCTCCTCTTCCCCCCTGAGTTTGGATTGATACATTATTTTAGGGGTTAGTGATTATGAAGTGCAGGGAACCATAGTGCGAAATATCCTTCGAAATAGATGTTCCTCAGGGGAGAGTCCGTTTGCCAGAGGTGTTGCCCGATACTCCATGAGTGATAGGATAGGATCTTTATTCTTTTCATCAATGTTTTCACGAATTTAAACGCAGCCTCTGCTTGACCATTTTATTGTGGATGTTTTGGGCTGGAAGTGATGTGTCGAAACCCAATTTCAGAAGCAAACTTCTTAAAAGCTGAAGTTGTTGATAGGCAAAATTGTGGTCCATTATCACTGATTACAATGTCATGGATGCCATGACGAGCAAAGATGGCTTAGCAGTGATCTACCACAGCGTCCGACGAAAGTTTAGTAAGTCTTACGACCTCGATAAAACGAGAAAAGTAGTCTACGACGACTAAATTCTCACTTCCTTCTTAATGAAAGAGATTCATCCCTACTTTTTGCCACGGTCGTTCCTGAAAGTCGTTGGGGATGAGTGGTTCGTGCTTTTTAGGTTGATTCTCGATGCATTCTCACAGGTTTTTACCATATCTTGGATTTCTTGACCTATTCCTGGCCACTTAACATGATACTTTGCTCTTGTTCGACATTTTGTTATTCCTTGATGACCTGCGTGGGATGTAGTTCAAAACATCCTTTCGCATGTTAGAGGGGATGATCACTCGCAGTCCTCTCATTAGTAAGCCGTGCTCTTCCCCTATCTCGTCACGAACACCGTAGAACAAGCGTTCTAGGGGAGAGAGCTGACATTTAGCGGGCCAACCGATTTTGGAATAAAATGCCATATTTTGAAGGGTAGGCTCCAGATTCTGGTTGGGAGCTATTTTGGTAAATCTGTCGTCTGTCGTGGATTGATGCAGGACAATGCTACGCACTAAATGTTCAACTTCTTCCTGGAGCACTTCATCTTCGAGAAGATGACCTGGAACCGGCTTTCTTGATAGGGCATCAGCGGTTTTTAGGTTCTTCCCCGGTGTATGAAAGATATGAAACGAGAACTGAAACATCCTTAAACGTTACCTTTGAAGCCTTGGCGTTAGATCATTCTGATCATTAGTGGTGAAGAGATGGGGAGTATAAAGGTTTCTGATCTGTTTCGATGAGGAAGGTTTTTCCAACCACAAAGTCCTTGAAGCGCTCACACGCCCATGCGATTGCAAGGGCTTCCTACTCTATATGGGCGTATCCCTTTTCCATCTTCGTCAGCGTTCGTGATGCAAAGACCACTGGGCGCCACTCGTTAGCTTCATGCTCTTTTTTGAGGACAGCTCCCATGCCATACGATGATGCATCGGGTAAGACGATGGTCTTCTTTGAGATGTCAAAGCTTGCCAGAACTCGATCAATGGCCAGAACGTCTTTGACTTTCTTGAATGCTTTTTTCTGTGGTGAGCCCCAGATGAATCTCACATCTTACTTACTTAGGTCGTTTAGCAGCTTTGTGATTTCCGATAGATTTGGAACAAAGCGGTCTAGGAAATTGACCATGCCCATAAAACGTCTCATCCCGTGCATGTCAGTTGGCGGTTTCATCTCGGCGATGGCTTTGACTTTCTTTTCGTCCGCCTTGATTCCGTGTTCGTCGATGTAATGTCCCAGAAATGTGACCTTTTTTGCACCGAATTGGCACTTTTCTTTGTTAAGAGTAACCCCTGAGTTCTTCTGGCGTCTCAAAACTTTGAGTAGTGTCTCGTCATGATTTTCCTGTCTCTTTGCGAAAATGAGTATGTTATCCATGTGACAGATTACCCCAATGACTCCGCGTAGGATAGCAGACATGCGTTTCTGGAAGTGTTCTGGACCGCTAGAAATCCCAAAGGGAAACCTTTTGAATTTATATCTGCCAAAGGGCGTAATAAAGTCGTCAGCGTTTGACTTTCTCCAGAGAGTTTAATCTGCCAAAATCCGATGTTATTATCCAGCCTGGAAAAGATTTCGTCCCCGTTGAGTTGAGCTAGTTCATGTTCAAGGACCGGAAGCGGGTGATGCTCACGTTCCACACTCAGTTTAAGCCGGGAGTCCCAACCCCAAATAGGGCCTCCAATCCCGGTACATATTTTCAATCCCGGGATCCGGGATTGCTTTTTTCTCAATTCCGGGATCCCGGGGTATCCCGGGATTGAAAAACATTTTCGTCTTTCTACGCCAAGAGGTATATCGTTTCGTTCGTTATATTTTTAATTTTTTCTTTTATATAGTGCCAATGACGTGGCACTTACTTCGATGAAAACAACCTGAAAGCCATATATTTTGCGCCTGCTTATGAACTAAATCATTGGATGTTCTTGGAACTCTTAGACCACATCTCTTAATGCAGTGTTGGGCAGTAATCCATTCAAAGTAATACATTACCTTGTAATTACGATTACTTTGCAATGCATTACTTTGCAAAAAAAATAATTAATTGCATTAGAATGTAAACATAATTATCGTAATTCTATATATAATGATAACAATTGTGATTAAAATTACTTGTAATTGTAATTATAGCAAATGTAATCATGATTATTTGCAATTGTGATTATAGAAAATGTAATCATTATTGCATTTTGCCCAACTATGTATTAATGTTTAGAAAGAAGACAGCACCGTTTAAAAAACACGAATTACTTTATTTTAAGGATAAAAATTCAATTTCGAGAAAGATTTGAGCGCAGGAAAGATAATTTGTCAAGAGTGTAATCATGCAAACTAGAACCTATCTTATTGCATAGGTATCCAAAGGAGGAGAAGACTCTTTCCGATTCCACATACGTTGGAGGAATTGGCAGCAAGTATTGATACACACTCTCTAAATGGGGTCCTCGTTTGCCTGACTGAGCAGCAATAATAAGTTCGTGGTTAATCATAGTTGAGTTGGATGCGGAGTCTGGTGTAGGTATTGCAATTGAAGTTGAAGAGGCAGCCTCAATAGATTCTTGCAATCGGCGTTCAATTGTAAGATGGTCATTCGCGATTGTGATGGCTCATGGCGTTCTTGTAAACTCCGAGGAAGTTGCGAATTATCAGCCTGAATTTTCTTACTTCGGCCATTTGTTCCTGTAACGGTTTAAGACGCAAAAGCAATTTCACGCTAAAATCTTTGACCATCTTCTTTTTTTCTAACTGTGCTTGCGGATTGTGCAGATATTGGAGGACTAAAGATGTTTTATTTCATCGCTATTCTAAAATTCTCTTTTGAAAAGATATTTGCAGATCTTTGCTGACAGAATGAGATTGTGCTTGCAGCTCCTCTAGAAGAAACTTTACTGTTGCTTCTGTAGTCAAAAGCGTAGCGTCGCGTCTACCGATAGCCGTCACAGCTACCCGAAATGGGCAATAAACAAAACGTCAAAAGTGTGCTATCTCATCATCTGTTTGATTATCAAAATGCTAGCTAAGAGAAATATATTTTTGCGCTGGTTTTCATGCACAAACCAGTAATCCCGGGATTTTTCGAGCAGAATTCCGGGATTTCGGGATCATTATTTGGCTCCGGGATTGGAGGCCCTAGCCGGGACAAGTCTACACAGATCCTGATTTTCCCGTTTGACTTTTCAGCTAGGACGATCGGTGCGCACCACTCCGTTGGCTATTCAACTGGTTCGATGACTTCTTGAGCCACCATCGCATCCAATTGCTCTTTTAACACAGCATGAGCTGAAGAGGCACTCGTCTTGGGACTGGTATGGAGAAGGGCTTGGCACATTCCTTCAACCTGATGTGATAGGGCTTTTTAAGACGCCCCAGTCCTTCAAATAGCTTATGGAACTCTCGTTCTGGATTGACATCCGTTGTTTCTTTGATGACAAGATCTATTCCTTTGACGAGTTGGAGGTCTTCATAGGTTCCGACACCCAATATAGGTTGTTCCAAATGAAGGACCACTTACACGATTCCCTTCACTTCACGTGTATTAATTCGAAGCTTCGCCACGAAGGTCCCAGCATTCTCCAATCTTTGGTTCGCGGCCGCCATCAGTTAACTGTCGGTAGGCGTCAGTTGGACGTTGCCGAAATGCTGCTTGTACTGGTAAAATGGTATCAGTGTCACATCTGATCGCGGATCCAACTTGAAGTGACTCTTACTGTTGACTTCCACCTGCTCTTTCTGCTTCCAAGCGTAGGCTCGCGGACAGCACATACACATGAGACCTTCTCCTGCGCTGGGGTTTCCTCTGAGGTTATGGCGTTCACCTCATTATTTTTTCTTCGACAGAGAATAGTGTAATGGCACTTTCTCGCGGACTTTTCACAAACATTGTCCTTAGCGGGGCATTAATCTCTGTAACGATAATGATTTTTGGTAGTCCCACAGTTGAAGCAAGTTGGATTTTTTTTCCTTCGTCTGCTTCCTTGGCATTGTCTATTTGTTCAAACGTTGATCTGCCATTGTCCTTGCCATGACCTGATGCCTTAGGCTTCTGCTTAGCCAATTTCCGCGTTGTGTCGACCTGCGAGGTGGAAAGGTTAAGAATATGTTGTTCACGCATCACAGCTTCCCACTGACGGGCGATCTAGACTGCTTTGGCCAACGTCAGGTTTTCGTTTAGCATCAGTTTCTCCGACAACTTTCTATCTTTTACTCAAAGCACCAAACGATCACGAACAAGCTCTTCCCTCAGATTATCGTATTTGCAGTGTTCAGATATTCTGTGCAAGACTTTTACAAAGTCCTCAATGGTTTCTTCCGGCCGTTGACTCCTTAATCCTAACAAAACCCGCTTATTCACCACGTTGCGTTTGCCAATAAAGTGGTTGTCGAACGCTTCAATGACCTTGTCGAGGTTCTTTGCGTCATCTGCTGATAGATTGAACGCAGTGAGGATTTCCTCATCTCTCTCCCCCATAAGATATATCAATGCTGTGATCTGATATTCTTGTTTCTTGGCGTTCAAGTTGGAGATAAGTCTGTATAGAGAAAATCGCTGTTTCCAGTTTGGCCAATCCTTGGCGTCAAAACTGAAGTTAGGAGGCGGAAGGAAGGAATTTGATTCCATGTCAGGTTTGATTGCACATGAGAGGGATTTATTTTTAAAAAGGCACTTACTTGGGCTCTTCACGATCCCACCGCTGCCACCATGTTGTGTTGTGCTCGTTGTTTTGTCAATAATCCACTCTGAGTCGACGGAGCATAACCAGTGCCGGAACATAAGGAAAACACCACACACAGCCAGAAGCGGAGATACTCCGCCGCGCGCAGCCAAAACCGAAACCCAAACCGCCGGGTTCCAGTCTCGGCCTGTTCCCGCCGCCAGACGCAAAGTGGCGTGTGATTCTCGCTTGAACACTCAACACTGGTTCAATCAAATAAATAACACCCCCTTAACACCGCTAAATACACTCATGGATAAAACTAGAGGAAGTCATTTTGTCGTCTGTCGTCTTTTCTTTTTAAAGGAGACAGAAGCAATTTTGTTTACACTTTGTTATCTTGGTTGCACTCAATAGAAGTCACTGTATATCATATATCCTTCAGTTATTGCCTGAATCCGGATATGCATGTTTAAATGTACAACTTCCTTAAGTTTTGTCCATGAGTGTAGAATGTGAAATAAATTTAGGAGAGATGTGTTCAACAGTGCAGAACCCTCTATCTACTATATATATATTTGTGTGGCGCTTTGTCACTTGTAAATGGCGAAATCGATGGAAGGGCTCAACACAACCAAGCCCTTAAATAATATTCTTAATTTTTCATTTAGTGGCCGTTTATATAAATTTGTTTCCTAGGGTAGAACAAAATAATTGGTATTGGTAAGAACCATAAATTCTAAGTTTTCACAATTATAAATACATTTTTTAAAATAAATATTTTCAAACTCCTGAACCATCTTTGTTTGGAATTTTGACAGATATTTAAATAATGTATTGCTATATTTATATATAAAATATGAAATCATCTATGTATATAATTTTTCTATATTGTAAATATTCCCCATTAAGCCTTTATAGCGTGTATGTAGCTTTTTAAAGGTTACCTTTACCATAGAAATTATAAAATTAAGATACTCAAATATAAACAAAAGAAAAATTAAAGATATTGGTTTATTTTCAGGCTATATACCTTTAGAATTCCTTGTTCTTCTATTTTACCAAGAAAAGGCCAATATTCTGTGAAAAGGAGCTAAATTTCCGCCTTTATATTATTTTCTTTTCAGAAATTGGCAGTACAGAGCGTTCAGTTGGTGGACACGGTCAATATGATACACGTACATTTAAAATTATAATTATAATGAGAAGCAATGGAATTATATCTCGATTATCAACATTTATTTTCCAATAGATAAATGAAACGGTTTCCTTATGGTTATTTAGAAGTGTTCTAATGAAATCTCTCTGACATATATATGTTCAGTCAGAGCGGTCTATATTTATAATTATCCTGCATTCGGAATGTGATGGTACTTCTCTCTATACTTTAGACTGCATACACATAATATATTGGATTTAATAAAATATTTATTTTGCCAATATTTCGGCTGGCTGAACGCCAACCTTTATCGAGGCATTACATTTTTGTATACACAAACTCAGCATCGCATAGTGTTGCGGCGCTGAGTTTGTGTATACAAAAATGTAATGCCTCGATAAAGGTTGGCGTTCAGCCAGCCGAAATATTGGCAAAATAAATATTTTATTAAATCCAATATATGCCTTTTATTATCTAATGAATTAAGTATGGATTGCTCTATTTTCAAAATAATATATAGATAGAGTGTAGACGGACATTTTGTTTTATTTTCTTCATTTTCTTTGATGGCAGAAGAAAATTCACTTCGGCTTCTTCGATTCTCTCACATACTGTTCTCTACTTCAAATATAAATTTTTAATAAAAATTTTATATTAAATTCTCTATTTTAATTTTTTTAAAGATATTCTCAATAAATGGCATTAAACAGGTTCTCAAGAGTTAAATCCCAAAAGAAGACGGGCGGCAAACTTCGACAAAAAATATGAGTCAAAAATAGCATAAAATTAAAAGATATTTGGATCAGGTGGAGAAATTAAGATTGGAAAGAGTGTTTGACCCAGAAAGTTAGAATTGATTACTTATATTGTATGACTATAAACAAATATGAAAATTTGAAACCATTATAGACGCGTATGATTCTTTTAAAAATTAAACAATTTATACTGCCCTTACTGCAATGGAAAATTTAATGGGAGGGCCTGGCTCATCTGTAGTGAACCCTCCCAGCGGTTTCGCCTGTTAAATCTACCATACCGCTGTTGTATTGCTTTTTTCGATTTTCTGATCAGTATCCTTATAAAAAAATATAACAGCGGTATGGTAGATTAAACTAGCGAAACCGCTGGGAAAGTTCACCACTGATGAGCCAGGCCCTCCAATTAGTTTTTCATTGCAGTAAGGGCAGTAGAAATTGTTTAATTATCAAAATAATTATACGCGTCTATAATAGTTTCGAATTTTCATAACAGATGGCACGCTAATGCCTCATAATAAACAAATATGCTAACTGTTGTATAAATAAATAACGTAATTTAATCCCAAAATATTCTCAGTAAGACCAGAAGACCACATTCTTGTTTTCATTCAATCCCCCACATACACATACAGAACACAGATAGAACTTCTTGTGGAATTAAAGTTGATAACTAAAGACAGGTATATAATGCCAAACGACTTTTTCCCTTTGAAAAAATCTTTGAGAAATTCTCGCTAAACAAATTTTCTAGCCGTTTCTAACTTATTTTAAAACAAACATTAGAGAACTATTTAAATGCACTAATTGAAAAATAGTCTTTGAAATTCGCCTCCGGTTTTTCACTTTGAAGTGGAGGTTAAATTTGGACAGGGCAAGTTGAGCCGACAAACACTCGTAATTCCCGCGCTGTCCCACTTACATAACGGCCCACGCCTGTTTACCCTGCAGTTCGGATTGGCTTTAAGAAAATCAAAACATTTTGTCTATTTCTTCAAAGAAAATTGATAAAAAAAACTGTTGCCATCAACTTTGATATATTAACCTTTAATCAAAGCATATTTTATTTATAGCTTTTTTTTACAGTATATAGATGTATATTAAAATAAATATAATTTGAATAAAAACAACTTTGTTTTTTTTAAATGTCATTTCAGCGAATATTTATATGAAAGGCCACCTAAAATATGTATCATCCTGATCTTGAAGAGAACCTAGAATTCAAAAATTTAGATCACATATTCAAACATGATGGCAGCTCATGGGGAAGGTGAGGAAAAATCCTTTATTTTAAATATCAACGCCTGACCTTATCACTATTTGTAAATTATTTTTCCACATCATCAGCGTATTAACGAAAGTTTGGCCTTAAATACCATTTCTTGATTTCTCAAGAAGCCTCTGGGACCAAATAATTTGTTCATAGGTTTAACCTGCACCCCCCCCCCCCCACGCTGACGAGGGCCAACTTCCCGAAAAACGTTTGTGTTTGTCTTTTCTTCATTTATCAAGAAAATACATTGGTAAAATATCAGGGAACTATTTAAATCAACGTATGACTAATTTGTTTCACCAGATGGCGCTCTGTTATCTAAAAAGCTCACATGAGTGACCAAGATATGCCTATTTTGTTTTTCATATCAACACTTGAACTTTTTACTATTTTATTATTTTTTTCATATATATATATATATTTATATTATCTTTTATTTTTCTTTTGTTTTTTCATATATATATACGTATATATATATATAATAAAGAAGGCATATCCTGACCAGGATCACATATCCTAGATACGAGCACATGTGCTTTTTAGATGGCAGAGCGCCACCTAGTGTAGCAGAAATCAACTGAACATTGATTTAGACTGTTCCTTGATATTTGGCCAACCCATTTTCTTGATAAATCAAGAAACGCCATCCACGAAGGCGTTTCGCGCTGTTGGCGCTCGTCAGCGTGGGGTAGGCTGTACCACTGCGAGAAAAATAGTTTGGTTCCAGAGACTTCTTTATAGACCAAGAAATGGGTATTTAAGACCAAACTTGCGTAAATACGCTTAACATGTAAAAATAAATAATAGAAAAATAAAAAAGACAGGTGTTGATATCAAAAATGAAGAAGGCATATCCTGATCCATGTGCTTTTTAGATGGCAAATCGCCATCTAGTGGAACAGGAATAAACTAAACAATGATTTAGCCTGTTCCGTGACATTTTTCGTCGCAGTGGTACAGCCTGCTCAACGCTGACGAGTGCCAACAGCGCGAAACGTGTTCGTGGATGGCTTTTCTTGATTTATCAAGAGAAGGGTTGGCCAAATATCAGTTTTAATGTTGTCAAAAAATCGTCCTTGTCATTCAGTATATGCCTGAAAAACATTTTATCAAAATCACTTTCAGGTTCGATTTCAGGCAAAGGTCCTCTAGATAGGCAATCGGCACCTAAGAGTTTTTTTGTTGACTGTGTATCACCTCAAGGCCATACATCTGGATTTTTAGAGCCTATCTAGCTAATCTACCAGTAGGGTCTCTTGGAATTTAAGGCCAGCGGATAGAGTATGGCGATCTGTTATCACCCTGAACTGATTACCATAAAGATAAGGCCGGAATTTGGATATTGCCCAAACCCTTGTTAGACATTATTTCTCTATGATTCAATAATTAAATTTTAATTTGTTTAGAATTCTACTCATATACGAGACTACATTTTCTTCTCCACAATTATTTTCAATAGGAATGCACCGACGTTCGACGCATCTGTGTGAATGCAGGTAGAGGGCCAAAATGTGCTACAATAGGTGGATTTAATAAAGTCATTTCAAATTTTGCAATGATTTCTCCTGTTCTCTGGTCCTTTAAAAATGATATATTATTCAGTGTGAGTTTAGTAAGGGGATCGACTAAGTTGGAAAAGTCTCTAATAAATTCCCTAGTAAGGGCAAAGTCTTAAAATGATTAAACTACTTTCATTTTCTTAGGTTTCAGATAATATTTAACTGCCTCTATATTTTTATTTGATGGCTTTACTCCATGTTGGCTTGTCATGTGGTCCAATATCTTTAGTTCTTCAAAGGCGAGTTTGCAATTTTCGCATTTAATTTTGAGTTTGATTCACGGAAGCATTGGAAACTGCCTCCAGTTTCTCGAACTAAGTATTAAAGTCACGAAAATGTATTTAAAGGCGTCATTTAAATAGCATAAGGATATTTTGCATTTCAGAGTTTTGAATATGTTATCCATAAGCCATTCAAACGTAGCTGGAGCATTACATAGTCCGAAAGGCATACCAATAAAGACCTGGATTCGTCCTAAAAAACCACGTCACGCCATTCCTGCATCCAGGTTCGTCGCTGATCGCATCATGAAAGCCGCTCTTGTCTGTGATGTTGAGTCAAATGTAGCCGAAGTCATGACGCTGAGCTATAAATCCATGTTGCAACAAACGTCATTGAATTTTCGGTCAGAAATCTTTTGACTTTCAAGCGACCCCATTTCTTTACTTCAAGGCCCCTGATGTGGATGTACAATCTATTAAGGCCAAGTGGTAACATGTTGTCTTCTCGGTTGTTAGTGTCATCGGGCCGTTAAGATCCAATACCTTGTTCCGAATCACCTCTTGTTTACATTCCTGTCACTTTAAAAATCTACAATACATTTCTGAGGTACTAATGCCCTGAAGGGCACGCTGTTAACGTCACCACACGGTAGCACTACTGTGGATGATCCCGAGGTATCGAGTTGAATCTGCATGGTGAGCTGTATTTGTAAATGTCATCAAATCATAATTTAATCCAAGGTCCTGGAATGTTGTTATTGCTGTCTGAAGTGATTCTTCTCTGTAAACTGATCTCTAAGGATTTATACCTACAAATTTCTTTTCTCTCTCTTCATTCCCAGTATAATTTATTTGTCCAATAAACATTATGTCATTATTTTCATTTCTAGTTGTTGTAAGCAATTCTGATCGTTGAATGTGTATATATACACTCATTTCATCAAACCTCACTCTAGCCCACAAGGCAAAACGAACACAATCATGGCTGTCATTTAACGTACCCAGCCACTGATATTTGACAGACTTCAACTCTTTCGATTACAATGTATGAGGCGTTGTTAAACCAAGCCCCCCCACAGCACCACCCAGTCTGTCAAAAAATCGGTTTACACGTTGATTACCAAAATGGCCAATGACCTGTTCTTCATTCCACACACGCCTCGAGACTGTTGTAGCTAATAATGTAAACTACATCGGATTAATCAAAACTATATCCTTTTATCTACTACTGGGCCGAATTTCATTTCTCTCTCAAAATATTATTATACTTGCATCGAATTTCAGTAAAAATTTCATTTTTGTTAACTCCCAATTTACCTGGTATAAATCCTGTGTATATATAAATGCAAAATAATAAAAATTGTGTTGCAATAATAATTCTATTTGGAAGCTATGTTCCGAAAAAATAAAACGATATATTCTTCAAAAATATAAAAAGGAACTACAACAAATGTAGAAATAGCACGTTTGAGGAGGATTGGTTACAATGTAATAAATCTCTAGACCAATATCTACAAATTAAAATTATATACATTTATAGAGCCAAAAACTACCTAAATGAGATCAAAGAAATTGTTTTAAAAACTGACGCAAACAAGTTTCTGAGAGCCACTGATTGAGAACAAGAACTATTCCGTCTTTATAAAATTTACGTATCGCAGTGTATTATAGGATAACATAAAAATAAATTAAAAGTCTTTTCTATCTACACTTGCCAAGAATAACTACCCCAATATATGTGTGCATATATGAGGTGATATGATACCGCAGCTATATTGAAAGCCCACGAGATCCAGATCACTTCCGAATCAATTACTTAGTCGCTATCATCATCGGTCGAAAGGCGGAATTCACCGAGAACACCGCTATTCTTTATTGATCATTTGCAAACAGTGGGCAATATCGGGGCAGACGAATAAATAAACTCTCTCCTTTTCTTTTCATTGCCATTCTCTTTTATTATTGCTTCCTTGCTCGGTGGCCTTGAGGAACAATCAGACTTCTACAGACGTTCATATCCAAACAATTCACTCGTTTCATTTAGACTTGAGTCGTTTCTATGCTCCATTCATTTTATTCAAACGGTAATTTTAATTCTAGTATTTGAATATAGCTTTAGAGGAAGAGAAATAAATAAAAATATCTTCTAGGCATAATGAGCTTTAACAACAAATTTCAAACTCTATCGGCTATTTTAATATCGGTTTTGCTTCATATCAGTTATATTTAAAATATATATATATGATATATTTTATTGAATACATGTATATAATGTAAGTCTAACGATATAAGAAATCAGGGATGTAAATTATGATGAAAAAGAACATGAAGATGCATTTGAGCGTTTATTTTTAATTACGATGAAAGAATCGAGGCAAGTAATCGTATTTGCGCAGAGTGATCAGCCGCATTGTTAGGCAGCAGCCAGGGGCTGACCGACTGTTCGCCATCTTTGGTTCATCAGCCGGAGGATTTATTTAGAGAAATAAATCAACTTAGAGTTCTACAACGGTCACTTACCTGAATCACTTATCTGTAATATTATTAATAAAGTAATATCATGTTTCTGTCTTTAGATCTTTTCTACTCAACTCTCTCTCTTCTTTCTGTTAGGCCTCTGTAGCGCGGAACTACCAAAGCGTCTGAGTGAACACATCTTCTCACTTTATAATATGAATGCTGTTGATAGTTCAAGTAGTTTTTACTCTCCTTTTTACCTCCATAAAATAATTTCACTCTAAAATATTTAATATATATATTTTTTTATTTGAATAGGCGCGTATATATATACGAGGTGTGTTCAAAAAGTATCACGACTTCTGAATTTTCGCGGGTTACGTATATTCGAATTTCGATCTTTTTGTGGCTTTATGTTGGTACTCATGTCTCACTTATGCCGACAAGCTCGGCCATTTTGAATGTTCACTTAATTGTTGACAGCTGCTTTGCTTGCAGGTGTTTTGGATCGTCTTCGATTTTTACCTATTAAAAAAATGGATCAAAGAACCTGTATCAAATTTTGTGTGAAAAACGAAATTAAGTGCGCGGATGCATTCCGAATGTTGACTGTGGCATACGAAGAAGCTACCATAGACCGAAGCAACGTTTATCGGTGGTACAAAATGTTCTTAGAAGGCCGAGAAGATGTGAACGACGAAGAGCGTGCCGGACGCCCGAGCACTTCAACAACAGACGAAAAAATTAATGAAGTGGAGAAAATGATATTGGCCAATCGTCAAATCACCTTTAGAGAAGTTGCTGAGGACCTAAACATATCGATTGGCTCGTGCCATTCGGTTTTTATCAATGATTTGGGCATGAGACGGGTCGCCGCGAAATTCGTACCAAAATTGCTCAATTGCGACCAAAAACAGCATCGCATGAACATTGCTAATGAGATGTTGGACTCTGCCCGCGACGACCCAAATTTGCTCCAGAGGGTCATAACTGGTGACGAAGCGTGGGTTTATGGTTATGACGTGGAAGCCAAAACTCAATCATCTCAATAGAAGCTGCCGCACGAACCATGACCGAAAAAAGCGCGCCAATTTTGGTCGAATGTGAAAGTTTTGCTGACAGTTTTCTTCGATTGCAGGGGCGTGGTGCATCATGAGTTCTTGCCACAGGGTAGAACGGTTAATAAGGAATATTACCTGCAAGTTATGCGCAATTTGCGCGAAGCAATCCGCCAGAAACGCCCGGATTTGTGGAAGAACAAAAATTGGCTTTTGCACCACGATAACGCCCCTGCTCACACATCGTTGCTTGTGCGCGACCTTTTGGCCAAAAACAACACACTAATGAAGCCGCAGCCACCGTATCCCTCAGATCTGGGCCCCTGTGACTTTTTCTTTTTCCTTGAACTGAAGAGGCCCATGAAAGGACGATGTTACGCTACGCTTGACGAGATAAAGACGGCATCGAAGGAGGAACTGAAAAAGATTTTTTTTTAAATGATTTTTTGAAGTGCTTCGAAGATTGGAAAAACCGTTGGCACAAGTGTATAATATCTCTTGGGGATTACTTTGAAGGGGACAAAATAGGTATTCACGAAATGATTTAAAGATGTATATTCAAATGGCGGGAGGATGGTATTCATGTACCGAAATAGTCAACTCTCCCTTTATATACATTAAAACATTACATTATCACCCCAATAATAATTTGAAGATGATGATAAAGAATAAGCCACAATACCAGTTTGAGAAAATTCAGACCAAAGCCAACCTGTATGCTATTGTTGAAACTTTGACCCTTATCAGTAGTTTTGAAATCGGTTGAATGTTCCAAAAGGGTATTTTGGCTAGTGAAGTGGCTGGGCTGATCTTTAGCTGCGAGAAAATGGCATTCCTATACCAGGAGGTGCTGTGGAGCTCATCCTTTATTGACACCTCTACGTTTTGTACTGGGGTTGTTAATAAATAAATATTTTTAATTAATATTTGAACGGAGAAGAACTAGCTTTGATAGATGAATACCATTCTCCCGCAACACACATATATTTTTTGAATAAAAAGGCATATATTGGATCAAAATATTATTTATTTTACCAAAATTTAGCTGGCTGAACGCCAACCTTTATCAAGCTATTATAACACTTTTGAATGTTATAATACATTGATAAAGGTTGGCGTTCAGCCAGCTAAATTTTGGTAAAATAAATCATATTTTGATCCAATATATGCCTTTTTATTCAAAGATTTATTCATTGATTGCTCTATTTTCAAAACACTTATATATGTATTGTTGAATCATGTTTGATAACCATATTTTCATTTTTTTTTCTAACTTATATTAGATTAATTTGATTATTGAAAATATTAGATGCAAAATAAATTTAACGATATATTTTGTTAACATACAAGGTACTTTCATTAAAGAAATCCCCGAATGATTCAATTTTAAAAATCTGACCGCGTACCAAAAAAAAAAAAAAAAAACACGTGTTCACAATCCAGGAATATTATGCCATAAGAATCACAAACACTTTTTCAGAATGTTCCTATGTTCAAATAATATTGTAGCAGAGTTTATTTATATTTATTTCATTTTAAAAAAGTTTCATATTTTAGGTTTATTTGTTCACAGATTGGTTTGGTTTGTGATGCCATATAAATTCGTCAATCTTTAATTTTACAGGAAGTAGACTGCTAGTGGTACCGAAAAATGAAGATTAATATCTACTTCCAAGAATGATGGATAGCCTGCTGAAATAATTGTAGTAGTCAATGTGCCTCTTTCACTTGGACGACATTGTTGTATTTTCATCAACCTTCGATTAACAAGTTCGACGCCTGGATTTAATTATTGAGCGTCTCGCAAAAAAGCTGGACTCTGGTCAAATTCGGACAAATGCCTGTTTGGGACGATACGAATAAGTTTGTTTGGACATGTGGTAGATGGAGAAGGTATGTACCCAGACCCAGATAAAGTAAATGCCATATCCACATTCTCTACTCCCAAATCCCACCCCGTTGTAAGAAGTTTCTTTGGAATATACTCATAATATCGTCACCTTATTAATAATTTTGCTCAAAATGCTGAATCTTTGCACAAAATATTGAGAAAAACACAAGAGAATTTGAATGGGAACCAGAACAACAGCAATCCTATAAATCCTTAAAATTCGTCACTCGCTCCATAACCCGTTTTGGCTCACTTTGACGATAAGTATGCGACTGAACTACAAACCGATGCGAGCGGGTTTGAAATTGAGGCGGTTTTGTTCCAGGTCAGAGGAAGAAGTGAAAGAACGATGTCAGTATCTGAATAAAATATTCAAAAACAGAACGGGATTGATTTGCCGTGATTTGGGCGATCAGCAAGTTTCGTCCATACCTGTTTGGCCACACTTTTACCGCATTGTTGGCTTTCGCCCCTGAAGGTGCCGTCTGAAAGACCGGGCAGATGGGCCTTAAAGCTTCAAGAAAACGGTGCAAAGGTAGTGCACAAAACGGTAGATAACATCTATATTCCGATTATGTCTAACGTATCCCAATCGAAACGATTTACCCGATGGAATCCGAGAAGGACATACCAACATTAGCTGTTCTGACTGATATCGGCGCAGACCAGAAATATTTGAAGAACGATCAAAATCGTTTAAAAATAATCAACGGAGTCATTACAAGTCAGAATTCATTCCAGTGGGACTGCCGTGGCTATTGGTGATACCCAAGCATCTGCGCCTTGACGTCCTCAGAAATCTCCACGATGATCCAACCGCCGGCCATTCAGGGTTGGCTAAGACCTATGATATAATCAGGAGATAGCCTTTCTGACCAAGTCTCTTGAGAGGTTTAAGAAAATATGTCGCTCACTATAGAGAGGGAAGCGTCGAAAACATGATCCCTTGCAACCATCCGGGGTTTTCCATCCGATACAACCCACATCGGTTCCTTTCCATAGAGTCGAGATTGATCTCCTCAAAAGATTCCCAATATCACATTCAGGAAACATATGTATAATTGTTTTCACGAACTATCGCTATCACCCGAGCATTACCATCGGCAGAAGCGCTACAGGTGATCAGGTTCATCGCGGAGGATGTAATACTTAAGCAGGGAGCACCACGAATGGTAATCACTGACCAGGGCAATGTTTTTCGGTGTAAAATAATATTTGAACTTGATGGCGTTACTCTTTGGCTGAGAGATTTACCAGAGCCTACCATCTCCAAACAAATGGTCTCACTAAAAATCTCAGAAAAGCCTTGACCGGCATGATGTTAATGTACGTGGACGTAGAACAAGGGAAATAGGACGTAATTCTTTCTTTCATCGTGCTTGCCTGCAATATGGCTGAGAAGGACACCATTGGTTTCACTCCATTCAGCCTTATCCACGGTCAGGAAGCCGAAACCACATTGGATAGATTATTTCCTCTTTTGAGAGAAGAAAGTCAAGAGGACTAAAATCATGAGATAGAGACCCGTACAGAGGAGACGCGACAACTAGCTCGGCTGCATAGACCTAAAGCTTAAGTCGGAATAGTCTGAAAGATAATCTGGGCATCAGAGTCTTGGCCATACAATATTGACTACTTTATATTAGTCCTTTTGACATTGGAGATGTATGGTTAAACCAACTGAACAAATGTAGTAGATTATGCTATGAATCACTAAAGACTTTATTTTTGGCCCAGTCAGCGCAGTTCTTAGTTGATTGCTCTCGACACCACCGTTGTCTGTCTTTTCGGTGTACGGGTGTGAGGGGTAAACATGGTAACGGTCGGCGAGCTCTTAGATTCCGCTCTCTCAGTAGTCTGTTATGGTAAATCTGAAAACTTGTATGTCGGTCACACGTTGGATGGTAGATAAGGTCGAATTTGGTGCTGCGGCAGCCGTTATGACAATCGCGCTGTTCACCCGTTCTGTCGTGACCCTTGGTCGACCGCTGCCGTTCTGATCGCATTCTTCCGTTGTTGATCCACTCTTGCCAACATAGTCTAAAAACCGCGTCACTTCGACACAGATATCGCGCATTTAGTCGATTTGTCCAAACAGCCTCTTTCAATCCGATGGCACGACCTCTTTCAAATTCTGACCTATATTCGTAATGAGCACGAATCATTCGGCGAGGCAATGATAAAGCAGAAATAGGCTTACTGTGAAAACTATAAACGGATATTTTGAAAATCAGCTCGTGTATAGCTGAATATCAAGTCTCCAACTCTTTCAGCCCGCCATCAACTCCTTCTTGTATATAGTAAGGTAAAACCATTTTTGAGGCGTATGATTCTTTTTAAAATAAAACATTTTTTTTACTGCCATTACTGCAATATTATAAAATAATTAGAGGTCCTTGCTCATCAGTGGGTAACCCTCCAAACGGTTTCGCCAGTTTAATCCACCATACTGGTGTAATATTGCATTTTGCTGTTATATTATTTATTTATCATCATATATATTTCTACTGTCCTCAAGGTTTATGTCCATAGTTAATTTAACGTACTCTTTTTTCAAGAGTTTAGTTTCAGTATCAGTATAAAAGGAAAAAAATCAAAATATATTATTACAGCTCTGTATGGTAGATTAAACTGGAGAAACCGCTGGGAAGGTTCACCATTGATAAGCCAGGCCCTTCCATTATATTCTATCATTGCCGTAAAGACAGTAGAAAATATATATATTTTTAAAAATTCATACGCGTCAAGAATAGTGTGTACTTCTTATAGATCCTTTTTGGAGCATCGATTTATAGTTATAGATTATATTTTGTTATATAATTTAAAGTTTTCAATTCCATTATATTATTTATAAACGAATACAATAAAGCATCAAGGGCTGCGTATCTTTATTAAAACGACAATTTACGAGCTTTCGAGCACATACGCCCTTCTACAGGAATTAATAACATAATAATAATCCAACCTAGTTTGAAATATAATTTATATATATATAGCTATTGTTTTGCATATCTGCTTAACTAGAATAATATTAAAATGATTGAATTTACATGTAGGTATAATAATTTGGAAAACTAATTCTAAAATATATGAGGTAATATGATACATTAAAGTAAACTTATTTTGTATTTTACAAATTTTACAACTTACAAGGGATCCCATTAGACATGTGATATCATATGCTATGAATGAATTTGTATTATCTTATTGTATTTAAGTCTATTTAATTATATGCTTCTGGTAAATCTATTTTGCGATTTATACTATTGTATTGCTTGGACACTATTGCTTCAATTATTAATCTTTGATATTTGTTACTGATATTGTTGTAATGTGCTTTAGGTTCATTTAAGTTGAATGTATGTCCTGTTGAATTAGAGTGCTGTACTATTAAAGATAAAGGGTCATTTCTGTTTATATTTCTTCTGTGCTCAATGATTCTATTATATAATTTTCTTCCTGTCTCCCCCACATATCTGGCATTACAGTTATTGCATTGTATGGAATAAATTACTTCTTTTCTGTGTGATATGTGTTCGGTTTGCCTGTTTTTTTGTTATCGGGTTTCTTAAGATATCTGATAGGCTGGGTGAGTTACTATAAAAGGTTTTTATTCCAAATTTATCTAATGTTCTGGAAATATGGATAGATTTCGGGGAATATGGAATGTAACAATTTTGCCTGTATATTTTAGTTTTTTGTGCTATCATGTTAGATGTGACCTGTTCCTGATAGAAATGTTTTAATATAAATGTTTTAGGATAACCGGCTGAAGATAAATTCTGGATAACTGTCTGTGTTTCATGATTTTTGTATAGATTTAGTGAACAATGAGTATAAATTCTTTTAGTCAACGTTTTCACTGTGTTAATTTTATGACTGATGGGACAAAATGAAGAAAACTTTATATAATTAGGGGTGAAAGTAGGTTTGTAGTAAACTGTAGTTTGTAATCTATTATCTATTTTGATTATTTTAATATCTAAAAATGGCAATGTGCAATTATTTTCCTTTTCTATTGTAAAGTGTAAGCTATTGTTGTAATTGTTGAGAGAGGCTAAGATGTTGGGAATCTGTTTTTCGGTACAAATGCAAAATATGTCATCTATATATCGTCTGTATAATATGATATCTGCCTGGTATAATGAAGTGATCCATAAATCTAATTCTCTCATTACTATTTCGGCTAATGGAGTTGACAATGGGCTTCCCATAGGAGAACCCTTAATTTGTTTATACTGTTTCTGGTCAAATGTGAAAACGTTAACTCTAAGACATAATGTGATTAAACCTATTATTTTATCTATTGTATTAGGGTCTATCTTATTGTTATCCAAAAAGGTTTTAGTAGTTTTAAGTATTAAGCCGTGGGGGAGACTGGGGTATAAGGCCTCTACATCGAATGATACCAAAATATGTTCTCTTTGATAATTGTAATTGGCTATTTCTGTGATGAATGTTGGAATATTGGCTATTGACATTGGAAATACGCTATTCTTAATTAATGACTGTAAAAATATTGTAACATACCTGGCTATTGGTGCTAGTGGTGAGCTGTGATAGGCAACTATTGGTCTTAATGGGATCCCTTGCTTGTGAACCTTGGGTTTTCCATATATGTAACTCTCAGAGTCTAAATTAGACATGAATAATTTAAATTCATCGTTTGATATCATATTGCTTTTGGCCATTCTGTTTATTTCTTTTTTGAAGTATGAATATTCTCGTTTCTTGTTAATTTCATCAACTATTGTACATATGGTTCTGTCCTCTAATATGTTGTTCATTTTGTTTATATAATCAGATTTGTCCATCACAACAGTCATCCCTCCTTTGTCTGCACTCGTGATGATTATATCTTGTCTATTTTTGAGATCATTTAAGGCTGCTTTATCTCTGTGGTTATTTGGCGGCATTTTGTTTGGTTCTTTTAAAATGTTTATTACAGTATTTCTAATGGTATTCTTATCGTAGTTATTGAGCTTACCGATGGCTGCTTCTATTCCACTAATTATTTTGACGGTCTGTGGTTTGCCTATTGGTCTATGTTTTAATCCTTTAGATAATATGTTGACTTCATCTTTGCTTAACACTGTCTTGGAGAGGTTGATCACATTAACTGCATCATCTTTTCTACTTATAGCTGGGAAATCATATTTGCGCATCCAAAATTCTATCTTGTTGTTATGCCTTTTTTCTATTTTTTCTTTTAATACTGCTATTTTAGCGTTAATGTTTACTATGATATCATTAAGATGTGATTGGTTGCTGTTTAGGGAAAGTAAACATAGTATATCTTTTATGGTTTTGGTTAAGAAACCTGATAACAAAAAACAGGCAAACCGAACACATATCACACAGAAAAGAAGTAATTTATTCCATACAATGCAATAACTGTAATGCCAGATATGTGGGGGAGACAGGAAGAAAATTATATAATAGAATCATTGAGCACAGAAGAAATATAAACAGAAATGACCCTTTATCTTTAATAGTACAGCACTCTAATTCAACAGGACATACATTCAACTTAAATGAACCTAAAGCACATTACAACAATATCAGTAACAAATATCAAAGATTAATAATTGAAGCAATAGTGTCCAAGCAATACAATAGTATAAATCGCAAAATAGATTTACCAGAAGCATATAATTCAATAGACTTAAATACAATAAGATAATACAAATTCATTCATAGCATATGATATCACATGTCTAATGGGATCCCTTGTAAGTTGTAAAATTTGTAAAATACAAAATAAGTTTACTTTAATGTATCATATTACCTCATATATTTTAGAATTAGTTTTCCAAATTATTATACCTACATGTAAATTCAATCATTTTAATATTATTCTAGTTAAGCAGATATGCAAAACAATAGCTATATATATATAAATTATATTTCAAACTAGGTTGGATTATTATTGTGTTATTAATTCCTGTAGAAGGGCGTATGTGCTCGAAAGCTCGTAAATTGTCGTTTTAATAAAGATACGCAGCCCTTGATGCTTTATTGTATTCGTTTATAAATTGTACAGGGTTTTTTCATTCTATATTAAGATACGTTTACCATGAATTTTTCGCCATCTAGTTTGGAATATTATATCAGGAATCTCACAAACAAATCATTGCAACTCGTAAGATGGAGGTATCACCTGGCATTCAACATCCGATGTGAAGAAGCGAACTTCATCCCGCCAACCTTGAGAATCAAAGATCCAGTCCAGAACCCGTTTTCAGCAAAATTAATACAAGAAACTCAGTACAAACTATTAAGATCTAGAACTAAGGGATGCCATTCTAAAATCAGGATCATTACCAAAACCATAAAAGATATACTATGTTTACTTTCCCTAAACAGCAACCAATCACATCTTAATGATATCATAGTAAACATTAACGCTAAAATAGCAGTATTAAAAGAAAAAATAGAAAAAAGGCATAACAACAAGATAGAATTTTGGATGCGCAAATATGATTTCCCAGCTATAAGTAGAAAAGATGATGCAGTTAATGTGATCAACCTCTCCAAGACAGTGTTAAGCAAAGATGAAGTCAACATATTATCTAAAGGATTAAAACATAGACCAATAGGCAAACCACAGACCGTCAAAATAATTAGTGGAATAGAAGCAGCCATCGGTAAGCTCAATAACTACGATAAGAATACCATTAGAAATACTGTAATAAACATTTTAAAAGAACCAAACAAAATGCCGCCAAATAACCACAGAGATAAAGCAGCCTTAAATGATCTCAAAAATAGACAAGATATAATCATCACGAGTGCAGACAAAGGAGGGATGACTGTTGTGATGGACAAATCTGATTATATAAACAAAATGAACAACATATTAGAGGACAGAACCATATTTACAATAGTTGATGAAATTAACAAGAAACGAGAATATTCATACTTCAAAAAAGAAATAAACAGAATGGCCAAAAGCAATATGATATCAAACGATGAATTTAAATTATTCATGTCTAATTTAGACTCTGAGAGTTACATATATGGAAAACCCAAGGTTCACAAGCAAGGGATCCCATTAAGACCAATAGTAGCCTATCACAGCTCACCACTAGCACCAATAGCCAGGTATGTTACAATATTTTTACAGTCATTAATTAAGAATAGCGTATTTCCAATGTCAATAGCCAATATTCCAACATTCATCACAGAAATAGCCAATTACAATTATCAAAGAGAACATATTTTGGTATCATTCGATGTAGAGGCCTTATACCCCAGTCTCCCCCACGGCTTAATACTTAAAACTACTAAAACCTTTTTGGATAACAATAAGATAGACCCTAATACAATAGATAAAATAATAGGTTTAATCACATTATGTCTTAGAGTTAACGTTTTCACATTTGACCAGAAACAGTATAAACAAATTAAGGGTTCTCCTATGGGAAGCCCATTGTCAACTCCATTAGCCGAAATAGTAATGAGAGAATTAGATTTATGGATCACTTCATTATACCAGGCAGATATCATATTATACAGACGATATATAGATGACATATTTTGCATTTGTACCGAAAAACAGATTCCCAACATCTTAGCCTCTCTCAACAATTACAACAATAGCTTACACTTTACAATAGAAAAGGAAAATAATTGCACATTGCCATTTTTAGATATTAAAATAATCAAAATAGATAATAGATTACAAACTACAGTTTACTACAAACCTACTTTCACCCCTAATTATATAAAGTTTTCTTCATTTTGTCCCATCAGTCATAAAATTAACACAGTGAAAACGTTGACTAAAAGAATTTATACTCATTGTTCACTAAATCTATACAAAAATCATGAAACACAGACAGTTATCCAGAATTTATCTTCAGCCGGTTATCCTAAAACATTTATATTAAAACATTTCTATCAGGAACAGGTCACATCTAACATGATAGCACAAAAAACTAAAATATACAGGCAAAATTGTTATATTCCATATTCCCCGAAATCTATCCATATTTCCAGAACATTAGATAAATTTGGAATAAAAACCTTTTATAGTAACTCACCCAGCCTATCAGATATCTTAAGAAACCCGATAACAAAAAACAGGCAAACCGAACACATATCGCACAGAAAAGAAGTAATTTATTCCATACAATGCAATAACTGTAATGCCAGATATGTGGGGGAGACAGGAAGAAAATTATATAATAGAATCATTGAGCACAGAAGAAATATAAACAGAAATGACCCTTTATCTTTAATAGTACAGCACTCTAATTCAACAGGACATACATTCAACTTAAATGAACCTAAAGCACATTACAACAATATCAGTAACAAATATCAAAGATTAATAATTGAAGCAATAGTGTCCAAGCAATACAATAGTATAAATCGCAAAATAGATTTACCAGAAGCATATAATTCAATAGACTTAAATACAATAAGATAATACAAATTCATTCATAGCATATGATATCACATGTCTAATGGGATCCCTTGTAAGTTGTAAAATTTGTAAAATACAAAATAAGTTTACTTTAATGTATCATATTACCTCATATATTTTAGAATTAGTTTTCCAAATTATTATACCTACATGTAAATTCAATCATTTTAATATTATTCTAGTTAAGCAGATATGCAAAACAATAGCTATATATATATAAATTATATTTCAAACTAGGTTGGATTATTATTGTGTTATTAATTCCTGTAGAAGGGCGTATGTGCTCGAAAGCTCGTAAATTGTCGTTTTAATAAAGATACGCAGCCCTTGATGCTTTATTGTATTCGTTTATAAATTGTACAGGGTTTTTTCATTCTATATTATATTATTTATAATTTCTTTTTTCAGATGTGTCACATTCTGATTGTCCTGACCTATAGTTGAGCCATTTGGAGCGGCACGTCAATATAGGATAAAACAAAACCTGTCATGGCATGAATAATTAGATAAGATTGATTATACATTTTTAAACTGCATGATCAAAGATATTAGTGAAAGCCGCCAAGTTTGTAGAGTCTAGGTCATCTTTCGGACGAATGGCTCATTTTATAGGCTCATTAACATTATAAATAGCAAATTACATTTATTATCTAAATGGAAACATAATACACATGTATAATACAAATAATCTGATATTCAAGCTAAATGGAACCTCACAATTAAGACAAATAAATGTATTTATTGGTGAAATGGAAACAATATTAGACAAACATTATTACATTTATAGGTTAAATTCAAACATTGATAAAATAATTGAATTTAAGGGCTAAATTTAAACATTTAAATAAAATAAATAATTATATGTATAGTGATATAAATTTTAGATTAAAAGAAGATATTTAATTACATTCAACGGGCCAATGAAGACTTCAATGTAGAAGAAAATCTGTTTTGGGGAACCAATGACAACGCTATTTTGAAACAAATTATATCAATTAAGCACAAATGGGAAAATGTCACTAACAAACCAAATGACGGAATGTAAGAACAAATGAAAAGATTTCTAACAATCTAAATGACGGCATCGAAGCAAAAATTGAAAGTAATTTCTCAAGGAATGTCATTATAAAAATATTTTATCTAAATTAAGGTGAGATGTGGCTATTGATTGGAATTGGAAAGATAATTAAAATTACGACGAACCAATCTTCCATATTAATTAATTAATTGTGATCATTCGTGCTTTTTCCTTCCATTCTTTCTGTCATCTCCAAGTCTCTGGCCAGGGTCTCTAGCAACAAAAGAAATTTAATTTTCTAGTGGAATGGCAGTCAGACAACAAGTCCTTGCAATTATTCCCTCCGAAAAAAGACGAGCAGCGGTCGTGATATTCTATTTAGTAAAATCTAATTAAGATAATATTAGCGTCTTCAGCTGAATATTTCCCAGCCATTAATCACTTTGTTTTTGTGGCTCAACTTCAAAGGAAATAATTAATGACGAGATTTAACCCGCGTGCATTAAAACTCCTTTAATTGCCGGCGTGGACTTGGCAGAATTCCGTTGGGAATCCACCCCGCTATTTATCTAAAGGTAATTCAATTCGCTTTCTATCGAAATATGAATATAAAACGTGACCTCACCATATTGGAATTTCAATACCGTGGGCAAATTTGATTTGATTTGTGTTTTTATTATAAAATTGGATTATTTTTTATCGCATGTTGTTTTTTTTTTTCGAGGATTTTGAAGGGCTCCGAAGAAAATGGCCTTTCTCCTGAATGAATCAATTATTTAAGCGTATAAAAGCTGTAAAATTCGATTCGAATATCTGGAATGTAAATACTTTTCAATACTACGGTCGTATTGATATTTGATGGATTCTCGGTATATCAGGTTTGCCGTTGTAGATATAGTGAGAATTACAATAAGATTCCATTCTTCAGGTAATATACATCGTACAAAATTGAATTTGTATTCGGATCAGGTGGATAAATGAATAAAAAAGGAATTTCCTGATCGTGAAACTTGCGCCATCTATCGGAATGAATATCAACCAATCGTTGATTTTCAATTATTACAGAATTGTCGAATATCGTTTCTTGATTAATCAAGAAAATTCTGAAATAATTAAAAATCAACTAGTAGTTGATATTTATTCCGATAGTGGCGCAAGCCATCAGCAACTTTTAGTTGCACGATCTATAAATACATTTTTTCTTCATATATATATATATTAAAAATAAAAAAGGCATCTCCTGACCACGAGCACATGTGCTTTTTAGATGGCAGAGCGCCATCTAGTGGAGCAAAAATAAACTAAACGTTTATTTAGCTTGCTCCGTGATATTTGGCCAACCCAATTTATTGATAAATCAAGAAAAGTCAAACACGAACACATGTGCTCGTGGTCAGGAGATGCCTTTTTTATTTTTAATATCAACACCTGATCCACTTATCTTTTATTTTTTTCTATTGTTTTTTCATGTGTTAAGCGTCTTTACGCAAATTTGGCCTTAAATACCCATTTTCTGATTTCTCGGGAAGCCATTGGGACCATAAATCGTTTTTGGTCGCAGTGGTTACAGCCTTCTCCACGCTGACGAGCGCCAACAGCGCGAAACGCGTTCGTGGATGTCTTTTCTTGATTTATCAAGAAATTGGGTTGGCCAAATATCACGGAGCTAGCTAAATAAACGTTTAGTTTATTTTTGCTCCACTAGATGGCGCTCTGCCATCTAAAAAGCACATGTGCTCGTGGTCAGGAGATGCCTTCTTTATTTTTAATATCAACACCTGACCCACTTTTATTTTTTTCTATTGTTTTTTCATATATATATATATATATATTATAATCAAAAAAGGCATATCCTGACCACGAGCACATGTGCTTTTTAGATGGTCTGAGTGCCATCTAATGAAACAGAGATCAACGTTTCATATATATAAAACGAAAATAATGCCGGGAGGAAATTGATTCATAGAAGCATAGAGCGCCTCTCCCGTAAAAATAAGATCATCCTCCCATCTAGATCATGACCCCATCAATAGATGGCCTCAGGTTTTGACGTTTATTTTGACGGGAGAGGCGCCCTATGCTTCTATATATATTTTTAAAATAGGCTTATTTTGTATTTTAATAAGAATTTTTATTAATCCAATATTTCGTATGGCAACACGCTAAACTTCTTCGAACAACAAGAATGTTCTCTCTTAATAAAATTGTCGAATAAAACCGATCTTGTTCCCCGAAGATGTTTGGCGTGTTGCCATACATAATATTGTATTAATAAAAAATCTGATTAAAATCTAAAATAAGTCCTATTTTTAAAAAATATATATTATGAATTGCTCTATATTCAGAATTTATATATATATATTGGATTGTAAAAAAATGTTCGTTCGGTTTTATTCGACAATTTTAATTAGACAAAAAAAAAACATTTTTTATAACAATTAATTAATCAATTATGTATTCTGTTATTATTTACGACCTCCTCCCAACGTTCGACTAGTTCGTTGATGCCGTTCTGCCAAAAATCGCCCAGTCTGGTGTCAAAGAGGTTGTTGAGCCAGGATTTGAGGTCCTCTTCATCATCGAAGGTAGTGCCTCTCATATGGTTTGGCATTGCGCAGAGAAAGTGGTAATCGGTCGGTGCAAGGCCCGGAGAGTACAGCGGGTGCTGTATAACTTCCCATTCGAGCTCTTGAAGGGCGGCTTTGACGATTTGTGCAACATGCGGCCTAGCGTTGTTGTGAAGGAGAATGATTTGACCTTGTCGATCGGGTCGTTGAATAGCCTCATTCACGCGATGCAATTGGGCAATGTAGAGGTCCTTGTTGACCGTGGCATTGCTTTCGAGCATTTCCCAGTACAGAACACCTTCGCAGTCACAAAAATACGCAGGTCATAGCCTTTTGTGGGAGAAGATATTGATTTATTCTTGGCTTCGGCGTATCTCCTGCAGCTCCGCACTCTTTTCTTTGCTCTATATTCACGTATAGACACCATTTTTCATCTCCCGTAACGATTCGGTAAAAAAATCGTTGTTTATGGCCCCGTGTTGATTGATGGCGTGCGATATGTTGAGCAGCGATTCAAGGCGATATTCTTTGTTGGTTTCATTAAGCTCATGAGGCACCCAAGCTCCGAGTTTTTGAGAAAAACCTATTGTTTGAAGATGGTTTGAGGTGTTTTCACAGAACTAAATTACATTTTTTCGGCCAACTCACGGATTGTTTGGCGACCATCTCCCTTCAAAAAGGCCTTTAGATATTTGTCATCGAATTCTGATGGTCGTCCGCTTCGAGGCGTGTCTTCAAGTCGCCGTTTTTGAACTTTGCAAACCATATTTGTGCTGCTCGCTCCCCTATGACACCTTTTCCATACACCTTGCATATGTCCCGAGCTGCTTCGGCTGCTTTTTAACCTCGATAAAAAGGAATAAAAGCAGATGTCGAAAATGTTTATTTTTGCCTCCTGGATACTTTATTTTCAAGCCTGGAAAAAGAACAAAAAAATAAGTTTTTTTTTAAAATAATATAGGTTTGTAGAGCAGAACACTTTACCGTATAACAACAAAAACCGTTATAAAACAAAGGGATACAGTGTTGATATACAAGGTGTGTCCAATAAATAATGAAACGGGTCAAAAAAAAAATAGAATGTTTAAAAATATTTATTAGTATTTTTCAAATTAGTCCCCTCCCGCATCTATATATAATTTCCATCTCTTCTCCCATGATTTAAAACATTTAGAAAAGGCATCTTTCGGGATGTTCTTCAAGACCTTTTTCGAATCCGCTATGATGGAGTCTCTAGTGTCAAATCTCCTTCCTTTTAGAGCCATTTTGAGTTTTGGAAAGAGAAAAAATCATTTGTAGCTAGGTCTGGGTAATAGGGAGGTTGTTGAAGTATTTAGATGCTCTGTTTAGCCAAATAAGTCAGTACAGATGTAGCGGTGTGTGGTGGTGCATTATCATGATGGATAATCCGATTTTTCTAACTCCACATTTCACTCTTTTTTAGACGAATTGATTCACATACACGTCCTATAATGTTTAAATAAGACTCCTTATTGATTGTTTTTCCTTCCTATAGATATTCATAATGCACAATTCCCTTTATGTCAAAGAACGTGATCAATAAGACATTGTTTTTTGACTTGCAAAGTCGGGATTTCTGCGTTCTTGGTTCATCTTTTCCTTTCCACTCCATGGATTGGCGTTTTGTTTCCGGGTCATACCGTAAACCCATGTCTCGTCTCCAGTTATTGCTTTTTTCTTTCAAATAAGGTTTTCTTCCAACATTTCAAGCATTTTTTGGCAACTTCAACGTGATTCTCCTTTTGTTGAATTGTGAGCACTTTAGGGACAAATTTTGAAAGTGTCTTCTTTAACTGCAAGTCTTCTTTAATTATCGATCCAACTAATGATTTTGGTATCCCTGTTTCTTCCTCAATGTCCCGTAACCCTATTCGTGGATTTTAATTTATCAAATTTGAAATTTGGCTCACCTTTTCAGGGTTCCTGTGCAGAATTGGACGTCCAACATGCTTCTCATCTTTCACCGATTCCATTTTTAAATCGTGAAAACCATCTAAATGTGGCGGTCTTATTTACATTTTCATTTCCAAATGCCAATTTCAACAAATCTAAAGTTTCTGAAGCCGGTTTCCCAATTTTGTAGCAAAATTTAATACAAATTCGTTGTTCGAATTTTCTATCCATTACAAATTATAAGTTGTTATGCAAGGCGTTATTTTTACAAGCTTACAATATATCGACTGCGCGCGCAATCACGTGATGTGATATACCGCAGTGTAGCTGAAGCTTTATATTTTTTTAATAGACTTAAAAAAAAAAAATCATTTTTTTTTTGTTTTTACCGGTCTCATTATTTATTGGACACACCTTGTATTCATCATTCTTGTCTGCTTTATTTGATATGCATACAAACTTCCATTGATCCTCGTGGTGGTCATGATGCAAGTTGGTGAGTCATCACGATCCGCTCTAAGTCAGTTTCATAAGTCAGTATCTAGTCCAGGTTAACCCTCTTCAAGGTCATGTACTTTCTGTCTGGTGTTATATGACACCAGTGAGCGACATTTTGGAGGAAGATGGGGCATGATGTTCCGGGTCATGAATATATGAAGAAATACCTTCCCTGTGAGTAAACCCCCATGAGATCAATAAAAATTCCAGAATTGATGAAAGTTAACTGATAAAGTTGAATGGCCCATTTATATGGTTAAAATGATTATCAAAGTTTAGACGAGAGTAAATTGATATAAAAAAAAGAAAGAAATGCATTTTGACGAGAGAGGCGTATTTTCTTTCTAGAGATCGATTTAATACCAGAAATATTTCCATATATATATTACTCCGAAATAAATAAATATTCATATTCTTTTCTGTTAATTTAAATATGAATATGTGACCACTATTCATTAAGCCTGTTTATTTAATTATATATTCATTTCAAAAATATATATATTTTTTACTTTACTAATGGCTCATGAATTAATTGCCAAATATCACTATCGAGAGAGAAAATTTAAATGAACATCGAACCTTTTGGTTCAGGCTTCTCATATCAATAAAAGATTAATAGAACATTTATTATTGCGGATCTATAATTTCTGGGCTGAAATTTAGGTTGTAAGTTTTTTCTTTATCTCAAATCTCTTTTTTACTCTCTCTCTCTCTATATTAAGTAGTTTTTAATTAGGGGTTTTTACCAAAGTATTGATTTTTAATTATATTTGATGGATTACTTTATAAGTCCTCTAACAAAAGCTCAGCGAAGTTTGATGAAGGCTTTCAGATATTGTAATTTAATCATCTGTTGCTTGGATTATAGACTTTAATTGGGCAGTGATCCGAGACTCATATATATCTATATTATTGTAAATGTTTTCACTAAACACTATAATATATTAATTAAAAGGCATATTTTGGATCTAAAATAAAACAAACATTTTATTTAATATAAAATGCCAATATATCAATAGGCTATACGCCTAACTTCATCAGGGCGTTTCTTGTTTTTAAACTGCTTTGGATGATCACGCGATGCCTTCACGCGACGATATATAAAATATTTACAACTCTGGGGCTATATACCAATACAGGACCATATACCAAATTTTGAAAATACAGATATTATATACAAACACATTCAGGATATACACTCAAGACACTTTTTAGAAAGTTGGACCTCAATGAAAGATACCAACAGTATTAATAGAAAAATTGACATCCCTCCGTTATATTTACAGTTCAAATCGATTTAAATTTATTATCTTATACTTATTATGAATCATGTATATAGTCTATTATTATTGACTAGCCGAATGACCCGGGCAACGCCCGTGTTTTACCCGATTTAATGTTTTGATTCAAATACTATTTGTTACAATTATAAATTGTGGTCATGTGGCCTAGTGGTCATGGCATCTGCCCGGTAAGCGGAAGGTCGTGGGTTCGATTCCCATCCCTTGACACTTTTTTTTATTTTATCCATTCTGACCAAAATCTATCCGTGAACTTCACACAGTGAACTTCACACAGACAGAATAAGGCAATTATATAAGTAGATATGAAAAAGAAAAAGGCATCTCCTTATCGTGCAACTGAAAGTTGCTGATGGCTGGCGCCATCTATCGGAATAAATATCAACTATTCTCGTTGATTTTTAATTATTCCAGAATTGGCCAAATACCCATTCTTGATTAATCAAGAAAAGCTAACCACGGACGCGTTTCGGGCTGTTGGCCCTCATCAGCGTGGTGCAAGCTGTACCTCAAAGACCAAAAAAATTGGTCATTAAGGCATCCTGAAAAAATTGGTCATTAAGGCATCCTGAAAAATTTCATGATTTTTCAGGATGCCTTAATGACCAATTTTTTTGGTCTTTGAGGTACAGCTTGCACCACGCTGATGAGGGCCAACAGCCCGAAACGCGTCCGTGGTTAGCTTTTCTTGATTAATCAAGAATGGGTATTTGGCCAATTCTGGAATAATTAAAAATAAACGAGAATAGTTGATATTTATTCCGATAGATGGCGCCAGCCATCAGCAACTTTCAGTTGCACGATAAGGAGATGCCTTTTTCTTTTTCATAATTTATGCACCTTATCCCAGTACAATGTTACATTTGTACTATTTTTTCATAAGTAGATATTTGAGTGTATATATTTTAAATTTTAGCCCCAGAGTTGTAAATATTTTATATATCGTCGCGTGAAGGCATCGCGTGATCATCAAAAGCAGTTTAAAAACAAGAAAAGCCCTGATGAAGTTAGGCGTATAGCCTATTGAAATATTGGCATTTTATATTAAATAAAATGTTTGTTTTATTTTAGATCCAAAACATACCTTTTAATTAATAATTTCAGATGGATTGCTCAATATTCAAGAGACTATAATAAATATTTATTTATACGTAAATGACTTTTCTTGATTTATTTTTAAAAAAGGGTTGGCCAAATATCACGAAACAAGCTAAATAAACGTTTAGTTTATTTTTGCTCCACTAGATGGCGCTCTGCCATCTGAAGAGCACATGTGCTCGTGGTCAGGAGATGCCTTCTTTATTTTTAATATCAACACCTAGCCCACTTTTCTTTTATTTTTCTATTGTTTTTTGATGTGTTAAGCATCTTTACGCAAATTTGGCCCAAGATACCCATTTCTTGATTTCTCAAGAAGGCTCTGGGACCAAAAATATTTTTGGTCGCAGTGGTTACAGCCTACTCCACGCTGCCGAGCGCCAACAGCGCGAAACGCGTTCGTGGATGGCTTTTCTTGATTTATCAAGAAATTGGGTTTGCCAAATATCACGGAGCAAGCTAAATATAAGCGTTTAGTTTATTTTTGCTTCACTAGATGGCGCTCTGCAATATAAATAGCACATGTGCTCGTGGGCAGGAGATGCCTTCTTTATTTTTAATATATATATATATATGGAAAAAAATAGAAAAAAAAGATAAGTGGAAGCTGTTGATATTAAAAATAAAGAAGGCATTTCCTGACCACGAACACATGTGCTTTTTAGATGGCAGAGCGCCATCTAGTGGAGCAAAAATAAACTAAACCTTTATTTAACTTGCTCCGTGATATTTGACCAAGCCAATATCTTGATAAATCAAGAAAAAAGCACATGTGCTTGTGGTCAGGAAATCCCTTATTTATTTTTAATATCAACACCTGACCCACTTATCATTTATTTTTTTCTATTGTTTTTACATGTTTAAGGGTAATTACGCAAATTTGGCCATAAAGACGCATTACTTGATTTCTCAAGAAGCCTCTGGAACCAAAAATATTTTGGTCGAGTGGTTACAGCCTACTCCACGCTGACGAGTACCAACAGCGCGAAACGCGTTCGTGGATGACTTTTCTTGATTTATCAAGAAATGGGTTGGCCAAATATCACGGAACAAGTTAAATAAACGTTTAGTTTATTTTTGCTCCACTAGATGGCGCTCTGCCATCTAAAAAGCACATGTGCTCGTGGTTAGGAAATGCCCTTTTTATTTTTAATATATATATTGTCACGTTTGTGAATTTTATAATAAATTATTTCTTTTTTTTTAATGAATTGTGTATATTAATTTAAAATGTCATTTTTGTTATCATCATCACATACAATGTAATTTTAAGATAAACAAACGATAATAAACAACAACAACAACAATGAATATGCATTTTCATTATTAAAAAACAACAACAAATTAAATTAACAATGTAAAAATATATTTTAGCATTACTACATTTTAGCATTTGACACAAAAACGTTACATTAAATTTTGGCGCAGCTACGAAAGGATACCATACAAAAGGCCACGACGCAAGAAAGGTAAAATGGCGGCAGGCGTAAACAAATTAGAAAAATTTAGCGGTGAGAAAGGTTCATCTCGTCCTGAATCTTGGCTTAAACTATATGAATTAGAAACTATCAAGCTAGATGTGTGAAAGTGAAAAAATCAATAGTTTAATTTACTATTTATCAAAAGATGCTTTGGAATGGTTCGCTGATGAGATATTAGGCAATTCATCTATTAAAAAATGGGATACTGTAAAGTCTAAATTAATCCAGCGTTTCGATTACCAAGTTGAAAACCCTATAGTAGCAGCATCTAAAAGAAGACTTAAAAGAGAAGAAACAGTCGAAGATTATTATATAGAGAAAATTAGACTATTGAATCAAAAACAAGTCTCAATAATATAGAAAAATTACAAATGCTTACAGATGGATTACCTTTAGAATGGAAGAATCATTTTACGGCAGCTCAGCCTAAAAATCTATCACATTGGATGCAAATAGCCATGGAAATTAAAAAAAAAAAGTGAAATAAAGCAACATAGAAACAAAAACAAATTGTTTAATATGACTACATCTACAACCTCAAAAAATTGCCCATATTGGTGCCCAATTTGTAAAAAAAAGGATTTCAACCCAAACATTGGATAAATGAGTGTAAGTATTTGATACAAATTATAAAGTTAACCAGCAGAGACATCAACCAACTACCACATATACTGAACAACCAACTGCTGATTCATTTTGCATATCAAATATCACCAATCCATATATATTTGTTAATGTTTAGTTTCACTCAATGATATGCTCATTTCATCTTTTATTGATGCTGACTCCACTATTTCATTAATCAGTTGGTCACTTTCAAAACTACTCAATTTAAAATTGAACAAATATGATATAATTAAAATTAAACAGGTGAACAGTTATACCTATACTTTAGGTTCAGTGGAAGTCACTTTGAAAATTAATTCTGAAATAATCAAGTTTAAACTTCAGGTAGTGGAAAACCTTAGCTATCCATTGCTTATTGGACTTGAAATAGCAAGAAAAATTGAGTAATAATTTATACAAAAGATAAAGCTGTGTATTTTAACGAAAATGAATGTTTTTCCATATCTGCTGAAACTCATCTCTCTTCTGAACTACAAAAAGAACTCAAGGTGAAGAAATGCTCCTTTGAAAAAAATAAATGAGATATTCAGGACATATCATACAACACAACAAGATTAAACCTGACCCTGAAAAAATAAAGGCAATAAATGAGTTACCTCATCCTAATACAGTGAAACAAGTAAGACAATATTTGGGGTTAGCAAGTTTCTACAGGAAATATATTCCTAAGTTTAGTGAAATTGCAGATCCTTTAACAAGCCTGACAAGAAAAAATAAGTTATTCCAATGGACAAGTGAAGTTGACAAATCATTTCAGAAACTAAAGTTCCATTTATCTACAAACCCAGTTCTTACTACATATGATCCTTCATTGCCATGTAAGCTTTACACAGATGCATCTAAACTAGGAATTGGTTCTATTTTAGATCAAATTGGAAGGGATAATCAAAAACATGTAATTTCCTATTATTTAAGAAAACTTCTTCCGCATCAACAGACCTTTTCTGCATTTGAGTGGGAATGCTTTGCTGTAGTTCAATCTGTTGAATACTTTTAAGTTTATCTTGAGAACAACACATTTGAAGTTATTACAGATCATTCAACTTTAGAATGGCTAATCAACATAAAGAAACCAAAAGTGAAATTTCTAAGATGGATTGTTGAATTGTCGACTAAGTCAATGAAAATAGTTCGCAGATCAGGATCAAAACAAAC
>CP092886.1:113515490-113557506 GCA_030710605.1 Cordylochernes scorpioides | reverse complement strand
AAAGTGTCAAGGGATGGGAATCGAACCCACGACCTTCCGCTTACCAGGCAGATGCCATGACCACTAGGCCACATGACCACAATTTATAATTGTAACAAATAGTATTTGAATCAAAACATTCAATCGGGTAAAACACGGGCGTTGCCCGGGTCATTCGGCTAGTCAATAATAATAGACTATATACATGATTCATAATAAGTATAAGAAAATAAATTTAAATCGATTTGAACTGTAAATATAACGGAGGGATGTCAATTTTTCTATTAATACTGTTGGTATCTTTCATTGAGGTCCAACTTTCTAAAAAGTGTCTTGAGTGTATATCCTGAATATTGTTGTATATAATATCTGTATTTTCAAAATTTGGTATATGGTCCTGTATTGGTATATAGCCCCAGAGTTGTAAATATTTTATATATCGTTGCGTGAAGGCATCGCGTGATCATCCAAAGCAGTTTAAAAACAAGAAACGCCCTGATGAAGTTAGGCGTATAGCCTATTGATATATTGGCATTTTATATTAAATAAAATGTTTGTTTTATTTTAGATCCAAAATATGCCTTTTAATTAATATATTATAGTGTTTAGTGAAAACATTTACAATAATATAGATATATATGAGTCTCGGATCACTGCCCAATTAAAGTCTATAATCCAAGCAACAGATGATTAAATTACAATATCTGAAAGCCTTCATCAAACTTCGCTGAGCTTTTGTTAGAGGACTTATAAAGTAATCCATCAAATATAATTAAAAATCAATACTTTGGTAAAAACCCCTAATTAAAAACTACTTAATATAGAGAGAGAGAGTAAAAAAGAGATTTGAGATAAAGAAAAAACTTACAACCTAAATTTCAGCCCAGAAATTATAGATCCGCAATAATAAATGTTCTATTAATCTTTTATTGATATGAGAAGCCTGAACCAAAAGGTTCGATGTTCATTTAAATTTTCTCTCTCGATAGTGATATTTGGCAATTAATTCATGAGCCATTAGTAAAGTAAAAAATATATATATTTTAAAATGAATATATAATTAAATAAACAGGCTTAATGAATAGTGGTCACATATTCATATTTAAATTAACAGAAAAGAATATGAATATTTATTTATTTCGGAGTAATATATATATGGAAATATTTCTGGGAATTAAATCGATCTCTAGAAAGAAAATACGCCTCTCTCGTCAAAATGCATTTCTTTCTTTTTTTGATATCAATTTACTCTCGTCTAAACTTTGATAATCATTTTAACCATATAAATGGGCCATTCAACTTTATCAGTTAACTTTCATCAATTCTGGAATTTTTATTGATCTCATGGGGCTTTACTCACAGGGAAGGTATTTCTTCATATATTCATGACCCGGAACATCATGCCCCCATCTTCCTCCAAAATGTCGCTCACTGGTGTCATATAACACCAGACAGAAAGTACATGACCTTGAAGAGGGTTAACCTGGACTAGATACTGACTTATGAAACTGACTTAGAGCGGATCGTGATGACTCACCAACTTGCATCATGACCACCACGAGGATCAATGGAAGTTTGTATGCATATCAAATAAAGCGGACAAGAATGATGAATACAAGGTGTGTCCAATAAATAATGTGAGACCGGTAAAAACAAAAAAAAATGATTTTTTTTTTTTAAAGTCTATTAAAAAAATATAAAGCTTCAGCTACACTGCGGTATATCACATCACGTGATTGCGCGCGCAGTCGATATATTGTAAGCTTGTAAAAATAACGCCTTGCATAACAACTTATAATTTGTAATGGATAGAAAATTCGAACAACGAATTTGTATTAAATTTTGCTACAAAATTGGGAAACCGGCTTCAGAAACTTTAGATTTGTTGAAATTGGCCTTTGGAAATGAAAATGTAAATAAGCCCACCACATTTAGATGGTTTTCACGATTTAAAAATGGAATCGGTGAAAGATGAGAAGCATGTTGGACGTCCAATTCTGCACAGGAACCCTGAAAAGGTGAGCCAAATTTCAAATTTGATAAATTAAAATCCACGAATAGGGTTACGGGACATTGAGGAAGAAACAGGGATATCAAAATCATTAGTTGGATCGATAATTAAAGAAGACTTGCAGTTAAAGAAGACACTTTCAAAATTTGTCCCTAAAGTGCTCACAATTCAACAAAAGGAGAATCACGTTGAAGTTGCCAAAAAATGCTTGAAATGTTGGAAGAAAACCTTAATTGAAAGAAAAAAGCAATAACTGGAGACGAGACATGGGTTTACGGTATGACCCGGAAACAAAACGCCAATCCATGGAGTGGAAAGGAAAAGATGAACCAAGAACGCAGAAATCCCGACTTTGCAAGTCAAAAAACAATCAATAAGGAGTCTTATTTAAACATTATAGGACGTGTATGTGAATCAATTCGTCTGAAAAGGAGTGAAATGTGGAGTTACAAAAATCGGATTATCCATCATGATAATGCACCACCACACACCGCTACATCTTAACTGACTTATTTGGCTAAACACGGCATCCAAATACTTCAACAACCTCCCTATTACCCAGACCTAGCTACAAATGATTTTTTCTCTTTCCAAAACACAAAATGGCTCTAAAAGGAAGGAGATGTGACACTAGAGACTCCATCATAGCGGATTCGAAAAAGGTCTTGAAGAACATCCCGAAAGATGCCATTTCTAAATGTTTTAAATCATGGGAGAAGAGATGGAAATTATATATAGATGCGGGAGGGGACTCTATTTTGAAAAATACTAATAAATATTTTTTAAACATTCTATTTTTTTTTACCCGTTTCATTATTTATTGGACACACCTTGTATATCAACACTGTATCCCTTTGTTTTATAACGGTTTTTGTTGTTATACGGTAAAGTGTTCTGCTCTACAAACCTATATTATTAAAAAAAAAAACTTAATTTTTTGTTCTTTTTCCAGGCTTGAAAATAAAGTATCCAGGAGGCAAAAATCAACATTTTCGACATCTGCTTTTATTCCTTTTTATCGAGGTTAAAAAGCAGCCGAAGCAGCTCGGGACATATGCAAGGTGTATGGAAAAGGTGTCATAGGGGAGCGAGCAGCACAAATATGGTTTGCAAAGTTCAAAAACGGCGACTTGGACCTTGAAGACACGCCTCGAAGCGGACGACCATCAGAATTCGATGACAAATATCTAAAGGCCTTTTTGAAGGGAGATGGTCGCCAAACAATCCGCGAGTTGGCCGAAAAAATGTAATTTAGTTCTGTGAAAAAAAAAATCTCAAACCATCTTCAAACAATAGGTTTTTCTCAAAAACTCGGAGCTTGGGTGCCTCATGCGCTTAATGAAACCAACAAAGTAAATCGCCTTGAATCGCTGCTCAACATATCGCACGCCATCAATCAACACGAGGCCATAAACAACGATTTTTTACCGAATCGTTACGGGAGATGAAAAATAGTATCTATACGTGAATATAGAGCAAAGAAAAGAGTGCGGGGCTGCAGGAGATACGCCGAAGCCAAGAATAAATCAAGATCTTCTCCCACAAAAGGCTATGACCTGCGTTTTTTTGTGACTGCGAAGGTGTTCTGTACTGGGAAATGCTCGAAAGCAATGCCACGGTCAACAAGGACCTCTACATTGCCCAATTGCATCGCGTGAATGAGGCTATTCAACGACCCGATCGGCAAGGTCAAATCATTCTCCTTCACGACAACGCTAGGCCGCATGTTGCACAAATCGTCAAAGCCGCCCTTCAAGAGCTCGAATGGGAAGTTATACAGTACCCGCTGTACTCTCCGGGCCTTGCACCGACCGATTACCACTTTCTCTGCGCAATGCCAAACCATATGAGAGGCACTACCTTCGATGATGAAGAGGACCTCAAATCCTGGCCTCAACAACCTCTTTGACACCAGACTGGACGATTTTTGGCAGAACGGCATCAACGAACTAGTCGAACGTTGGGAGGAGGTCGTAAATAATAACAGAATACATAATTGATTAATTAATTGTTATAAAAAATGTTTTTTTTTTGTCTAATTAAAATTGTCGAATAAAACCGAACGAACATTTTTTACAATCCAATATATATATATAAATTCTGAATATAGAGCAATTCATAATATATATTTTTTAAAAATAGGCCTTATTTTAGATTTTAATAATATTTTTTATTAATACAATATTATGTATGGCAACACGCCAAACATCTTCGGGGAACAAGATCGGTGTTATTCGACAATTTTATTAAGAGAGAACATTCTTGTTCCCCGAAGAAGTTTAGCGTGTTGCCATACGAAATATTGGATTAATAAAAATTCTTATTAAAATACAAAATAAGCCTATTTTAAAAATATATATAGAAGCATAGGGCGCCTCTCCTGTCAAAATAAACGTCAAAACCTGAGGCCATCTATTGATGGGGTCATGATCTAGATGGGAGGATGATCTTATTTTTACGGGAGAGGCGCTCTATGCTTCTATGAATCAATTTCCTCCCGGCATTATTTTCGTTTTATATATATGAAACGTTGATCTCTCTGTTTCATTAGATGGCACTCAGACCATCTAAAAAGCACATGTGTTCGTGGTCAGGATATGCCTTTTTTGATTATAATATATATATATATATATATATGAAAAACAATAGAAAAAAATAAAAGTGGGTCAGGTGTTGATATTAAAAATAAAGAAGGCATCTCCTGACCACGAGCACATGTGCTTTTTAGATGGCAGAGCGCCATCTAGTGGAGCAAAAATAAACTAAACGTTTATTTAGCCAGCTCCGTGATATTTGGCCAACCCAATTTCTTGATAAATCAAGAAAAGACATCCACGAACGCGTTTCGCGCTGTTGGCGCTCGTCAGCGTGGAGAAGGCTGTAACCACTGCGACCAAAAACGATTTATGGTCCCAATGGCTTCCCGAGAAATCAGAAAATGGGTATTTAAGGCCAAATTTGCGTAAAGACGCTTAACACATGAAAAAACAATAGAAAAAAATAAAAGATAAGTGGATCAGGTGTTGATATTAAAAATAAAAAAGGCATCTCCTGACCACGAGCACATGTGTTCGTGTTTGACTTTTCTTGATTTATCAATAAATTGGGTTGGCCAAATATCACGGAGCAAGCTAAATAAACGTTTAGTTTATTTTTGCTCCACTAGATGGCGCTCTGCCATCTAAAAAGCACATGTGCTCGTGGTCAGGAGATGCCTTTTTTATTTTTAATATATATATATATGAAGAAAAAATGTATTTATAGATCGTGCAACTAAAAGTTGCTGATGGCTTGCGCCACTATCGGAATAAATATCAACTACTAGTTGATTTTTAATTATTTCAGAATTTTCTTGATTAATCAAGAAACGATATTCGACAATTCTGTAATAATTGAAAATCAACGATTGGTTGATATTCATTCCGATAGATGGCGCAAGTTTCACGATCAGGAAATTCCATTTTTATTCATTTATCCACCTGATCCGAATACAAATTCAATTTTGTACGATGTATATTACCTGAAGAATGGAATCTTATTGTAATTCTCACTATATCTACAACGGCAAACCTGATATACCGAGAATTCATCAAATATCAATACGACCGTAGTATTGAAAAGTATTTACATTCCAGATATTCGAATCGAATTTTACAGCTTTTATACGCTTAAATAATTGATTCATTCAGGAGAAAGGCCATTTTCTTCGGAGCCCTTCAAAATCCTCGAAAAAAAAAAACAACATGCGATAAAAAATAATCCAATTTTATAATAAAAACACAAATCAAATCAAATTTGCCCACGGTATTGAAATTCCAATATGGTGAGGTCACGTTTTATATTCATATTTCGATAGAAAGCGAATTGAATTACCTTTAGATAAATAGCGGGGTGGATTCCCAACGGAATTCTGCCAAGTCCACGCCGGCAATTAAAGGAGTTTTAATGCACGCGGGTTAAATCTCGTCATTAATTATTTCCTTTGAAGTTGAGCCACAAAAACAAAGTGATTAATGGCTGGGAAATATTCAGCTGAAGACGCTAATATTATCTTAATTAGATTTTACTAAATAGAATATCACGACCGCTGCTCGTCTTTTTTCGGAGGGAATAATTGCAAGGACTTGTTGTCTGACTGCCATTCCACTAGAAAATTAAATTTCTTTTGTTGCTAGAGACCCTGGCCAGAGACTTGGAGATGACAGAAAGAATGGAAGGAAAAAGCACGAATGATCACAATTAATTAATTAATATGGAAGATTGGTTCGTCGTAATTTTAATTATCTTTCCAATTCCAATCAATAGCCACATCTCACCTTAATTTAGATAAAATATTTTTATAATGACATTCCTTGAGAAATTACTTTCAATTTTTGCTTCGATGCCGTCATTTAGATTGTTAGAAATCTTTTCATTTGTTCTTACATTCCGTCATTTGGTTTGTTAGTGACATTTTCTCATTTGTGCTTAATTGATATAATTTGTTTCAAAATAGCGTTGTCATTGGTTCCCCAAAACAGATTTTCTTGTACATTGAAGTCTTCATTGGCCCGTTGAATGTAATTAAATATCTTCTTTTAATCTCAAAATTTAGATCACTATACATATAATTATTTATTTTATTTAAATGTTTAAATTTAGCCCTTAAATTCAATTATTTTATCAATGTTTGAATTTAACCTATAAATGTAATAATGTTTGTCTAATATTGTTTCCATTTCACCAAGGGTGAGGTTCCATTTAGCTTGAATATCAGATTATTTGTATTATACATGTGTATTATGTTTCCATTTAGATAATAAATGTAATTTGCTATTTATAATGTTAATGAGCCTATAAAATGAGCCATTCGTCCGAAAGATGACCTGGACTCTACAAACTTGGCGGCTTTCACTAATATCTTTGATCATGCAGTTTAAAAATGTATAATCAATCTTATCTAATTATTCATGTCATGATAGGTTTTGTTTTATCCTACAATGACGTGCAGCTCCAAATGGCTCAACTATAGGTCAGGACAATCAGAATGTGACACATCTGAAAAAATAAATTATAAATAATATAATGAAATTGAAAAAAAAAACAACTTTAAATTATATAACAAAATATAATCTATAACTAAAAGTCGATGCACCAAGAAGGAGCTATAAGAAGTACAAACTATTCTTGACGCGTATGATTTTTTTAAATGAAAATATTTTCTACTGTCTTTACGGCAATGATAGAATATAATGGAAGGGCCTGGCTTATCAATGGTGAACCTTCCCAGCGGTTTCGCCAGTTTAATCTACCATACCGAGCATATATTTTGCTTTTTTCGTTTTATACTGATACTGAAACTAAACTCTTGAGAAAAGGGTACGTTAAATTAACTATGGACATAAACCTTGAGGACAGTAGAAATATATATAATGATAAATAAATAATATAACAGCAAAATGCAATATTACACAGTATGGTGGATTAAACTGGCGAAACCGTTTGGAGGGTTACCCACTGATGAGCAAGGACCTCCAATTATTTTATATATATATTTTTTTTTTTGCAGAGTAATGGCAGTAAAAAATTGTTTTAACTTACTATATACAAGAAGGAGTTGATGGCGGGCTGAAAGAGTTGGAGACTTGATATTCAGCTATGCACGAGCTGATTTTCAAAATATCCGTTTATAGTTTTCACAGTAAGCCTATTTCTGCTGTATCATTACCTCGCCGAATGATTCGTGCTCATTACGAATATAAGTTAGAATTTGAAAGAGGTCGTGCCATCGGATTGAAAGAGGCTGTTTGGACAAATCGACTAAATGCGCGATATCTGTGTCGAAGTGACGCGGTTTTTAGACTATGTTGGCAAGAGTGGATCAACAACGGAAGAATGCGATCAGAACGGCAGCGGTCGACCAAGGGTCACGACAGAATGGGTGAACAGCGCGATTGTCATAACGGCTGCCGCAGCACCAAATTCGACCTTATCTACCATCCAACGTGTGACCGACACACAAGTTTTCAGATTTACCATAACAGACTACTGAGAGAGCGGAATCTAAGAGCTCGCCGAACGTTACCATGTTTACCCCTCACACCCGTACACCGAAAAGACAGACTACGGTGGTGTCGAAAGCAATCAACTAAGAACTGCGCTGACTGAGCTAAAAATAAAGTATTTAGTGATTCATAGCATAATCTACTACATTTGTTCAGTTGTTTTAACCATACATCTCCAATATCAAAAAGACTAGTATAAAGTAGTCAATATTGTATGGCCAAGACTCTGATGCCCATTATCTTTCAGACTATTCCGACTTAAGCTTTAGGTCTATGTAGCCGAGCTAGTTGTCGCGTCTCCTGTGTACGGGTCACTATCTCTTGATTGTAGTCCTCTTGACTTTCTTCTCTCAAAAGAGAAAATAATCTATCCAATGTGGTTTCGGCTTCCTGACCGTGGATAAGGCTGAATGGAGTGAAACCAATGGTGTCCTGCTCAGCCATATTGCAGGCAAGCACGATGAAAGAAAGAATTACGTCCTATTTCCCTTGTTCTACGTCCACGTACATTAACATCATGCCGGTCAAGGCTTTTCTGAGATTTTTAGTGAGACCATTTGTTTGGAGATGGTAGGCTCTGGTTAATCTCTCAGCCAAAGAGTAACGCCATCAAGTTCAAATATTATTTTACACCGAAAAACATTGCCCTGGTCAGTGATTACCATTCGTGGTGCTCCCTGCTTAAGTATTACATCCTCCGCGATGAACCTGGCCACCTGTAGCGCTTCTGCCGATGGTAATGCTCGGGTGATAGCGATAGTTCGTGAAAACAATTATACATATGTTTCCTGAATGTGGTATTGGGAATCTTTCGAAAAGTTCAACTCGACTCTATGGAAAGGAACCGATGTGGGTTGTATCGGATGGAAAACCCCGGATGGTTGCAAGGGATCATGTTTTCGACGCTTCCCTCTCTATAGTGAGCGACATATTTTCTTACACCTCTCAGGAGACTTGGTCAGAAATGCTATCTCCTGATTATATTATAGGTCTTAGCCAACCCTGAATGGCCGGCGGTTGGATCATCGTGGAGATTTCTGAGGACGTCAAGGCGCAGATGCTTGGGTATCACCAATAGCCACGGCAGTCCCACTGGAATGAATTTTGACTTGTAATGACTCCGTTGATTATTTTTAAATGATTTTAATCGTTCTTCAAATATTTCTCTAATACACTCAAAATTACTGGGTCTTTCCGCTGCTCTGCGCCGATATCAGTCAGAAAAGCTAATGTTGGTATGTCCTTCTCGGATTCCATCGGGTAAATCGTTTCGATTGGGATACGTTAGACATAATCGGAATATAGATGTTATCTACCGTTTTGTGCACTATCTTTGCACCGTTTTCTTGAAGCCTTAAGGCCCATCTGCCCGGTCTTTCAGACGGGACCTTCAGGGGCGAAAGCCAACAATGCGAATTATGATCGGTCTCGACGGTAAAAGTGTGGCCAAACAGGTATGAACGAAACTTGCTGATCGCCTAAATCACGGCAAATCAATCCCGTTCTGTTTTTGAATATTTTATTCAGCTACTGACATCGTTCTTTCACTTCTTCCTCTGACCTGGAACAAAACCGCCTCAATTTCAAACCCGCTCGCATTGGTTTGTAGTTCAGTCGTATACTTATCGTCAAAGTGAGCCAAAACGTGTTATGGTGCGAGTGCCGACTTTAAGGATTTATAGGATTGCTGTTGTTCTGGCTCCCATTCAAATTCTCTTGTGTTTTTCTCAATATTTTGTGCAAAGATTCAGCATTTTGAGCAAAATTATTAATAAGGTGACGATATTGTGAGTGTATTCCAAAGAAACTTCTTACAACGGTGTGGGATTTGGGAGTGGATAATGTGGATATGACATTTACTTTATCTGGGTCTGGGTACATACCTTCTCCATCTACCACATGTCCAAACAAACTAATTCGCATCGTCCCAAACAGGCATTTGTCCGAATTTGACCTAAGTCCAGCTTTTGCGAGACGTTCAATAATTAAATACAGGCGCCGAACTTGTTAATCGAAGGTTGATGAAAATACAACAATGTCGTCCAAGTGAAAGAGGCACATTGACTACTACAATTATTTCAGCAGGTTATCCATCATTCTTGGAAGTAAATATTAATCTTCATTTTCGGTACCACTAGCAGTCTACTCCTGTAAAATTAAAGATTGAGGAATTTATATGGCATCACAAACCAAACCAAATATAAATAAACTGTGCTACAATATTATTTGAACATAGGAACATTCTGAAAAAGTGTTTGTGATTCTTATGGCATAATATTCCTGGATTGTGAACACGTGTTTTTTTTTTTTTTTTTGGTACGCGGTCAGATTTTTAAAATTGAATCATTCGGGGATTTTTTTAATGAAAGTACCTTGTATGTTAACAAAATATATCGTGAAATTTATTTTGCATCTAATAAATTAGATATAATATATAAGCGTTTTGAAAATAGAGCAATCCATGAATAAATCTTTGAATAAAAAGGCATATATTGTATCAAAATATGATATTTTAAACCAAAATTTAGCTGGCTGAACGCCAACCTTTATCAAGGTATTATAAAATTTAAAAGTGTTATAATACCTTGATAAAGGTTGGCGTTCAGCCAGCTAAATTTTGGTAAAATAAATAATATTTTGATCCAATATATGCCTTTTTATTAAAAAAAAATATGTGTGTTGCGGGAGAATGGTATTCATCTATCAAAGCTAGCTCTTCTCCGTTCAAATATTAATTTAAAATATTGATTTATTAACAACCCCAGTACAAAACGTAGAGGTGGCAATAAAGGATGAGCTCCACAGCACCTCCTGGTATAGGAATGCCATTTTCTCGCAGCTAAAGATCAGCCCAGCCACTTCACTAGCCAAAATACCCTTTTTGGAACATTCAACCGTATTCAAAACTACTGATAAGGGTCATAGTTTCAACCATAGCATACAGGTTGGCTTTGGTCTGAATTTTCTCAAACTGGTATTGTGGCTTATTCTTTATCATCATCTTCAAATTATTATTGGGGTGATAATGTAATGTTTTAAGTATATAAAGGGAGAGTTGACTATTTCGGTACATGAATACCATCCTCCCGCCATTTGAATATACATCTATAAATCATTTCATGAATACCTATTTTGTCCCCTTCAAAGTAATCCCCAAGAGATATTATACACTTGTGCAAACGGTTTTTCCAATCTTCGAAGCACTTCAAAAATCATTTAAAAAAATATTTTTCAGCTCCTCCTTCGATGCCGGCTTTATCTCGTCAAGCGTAGCGTAACGTCGTCCTTTCATGGGCCTCTTCAGTTTAAGGAAAAATAAAAAGTCACAGGGGCCCAGATCTGAGGGATACGGTGGCTGCGGCATCATTAGTGTGTTGTTTTTGGCCAAAAGGTCGCGCACAAGCAACGATGTGTGAGCAGGGGCGTTATCGTGGTGCAAAAGCCAATTTTTGTTCTTCCACAAATCCGGGCGTTTCTGGCGGATTGCTTCGCGCAAATTGCGCATAACTTGCAGGTAATATTCCTTATTGGCCGTTCTACCCTGTGGCAAGAACTCATGATGCACCACGCCCCTGCAATCGAAGAAAACTGTCAGCAAAACTTTCACATTCGACCAAATTTGGCCCGCTTTTTTCGGTCTTGGTTCGTGCGGCAGCTTCCATTGAGATGATTGAGCTTTGGCTCCACGTCATAACCATAAACCCACGCTTCGTCACCAGTTATGACCCTCTGGAGCAAATTTGGGTCGTCGCGGACAGAGTCCAACATCTCATTAGCAATGTTCATGCGATGCTGTTTTTGGTAGCAATTGAGCAATTTTGGTACGAATTTCGCGGCGACCCGTCTCATGCCCAAATCATTGATAAAAATCGAATGGCACGAGCCAATCGATATGTTTAGGTCCTCAGCAACTTCTCTAACGGTGATTCGACGATTGGCCAATATCATTTTCTCCACTTCATTAATTTTTTCGTCTGTTGTTGAAGTGCTCGGGCGTCCGGCACGCTCTTCGTCGTTCACATCTTCTCGGCCTTCTAAGAACATTTTGTACCACCGATAAACGTTGCTTCGGTCTAAGGTAGCTTCTTCGTATGCCACAGTCAACATTCGAAATGCATCCGCGCACTTAATTTCGTTTTTCACACAAAATTTGATACAGGTTCTTTGATCCATTTTTTTTTAATAGGTAAAAAATCGAAGACGATCCAAAACACCTGCAAGCAAAGCAGCTGTCAACAAATAAGTGAACATTCAAAATGGCCGAGCTTGTCGGCATAAGTGAGACATGAGTACCAACATAAAGCCACAAAAAGATCGAAATTCGAATATACGTAACCCGCGAAAATTCAGAAGTCGTGATACTTTTTGAACACACCTCGTATATACGCGTCTATTCAAATAAAAAAATATATATTAAATGTTTTAGAGTGAAAATATTTTTATGGAGGTAAAAAGAGAGTAAAAACTACTTGAAATATCAACAGTATTCATATTATAAAGTGAGAAGATGTGTTCACTCAGACGCTTTGGTAGTTCCGCGCTACAGAGGCCTAACAGAAAGAAGAGAGAGAGTTGAGTAGAAAAGATCTAAAGACAGAAACATGATATTACTTAATTAATAATATTACAGATAAGTGAGATTCAGGTAAGTGACCGTTGTAGAACTCTAAGTTGATTTATTTCTCTGAATAAATCCTCCGGCTGATGAACCAAAGATGGCGAACAGACGGTCAGCCCCTGGCTGCTGCCTAACAATGCGGCTGATCACTCTGCGCAAATACGATTACTTGCCTCGATTCTTTCATCGTAATTAAAAATAAACGCTCAAATGCATCTTCATGTTCTTTTTTATCATAATTTACATCCCTGATTTCTTATATCGTTAGACTTACATTATATACATGTATTCAATAAAATATATCATATATATATATTTTAAATATAACTGATATGAAGCAAAACCGATATTAAAATAGCCGATAGAGTTTGAAATTTGTTGTTAAAGCTCATTATGCCTAGAAGATATTTTTATTTATTTCTCTTCCTCTAAAACTATATTCAAATACTTGAATTACAATTACCGTTTGAATAAAAATGAATGGAGCATAGAAACGACTCAAGTCTAAATGAAACGAGTGAATTGTTTGGCTATGAACGTCTGTAGAAGTCTGATTGTTCCTCAAGGCCACCGAGCAAGGAAGCAATAATAAAAGAGAATGGCAATGAAAAGAAAAGGAGAGAGTTTATTTATTCGTCTGCCCCGATATTGCCCACTGTTTGCAAATGATCAATAAAGAATAGCGGTGTTCTCGGTGAATTCCGCCTTTCGACCGATGATGATAGCGACTAAGTAATTGATTCGAAAGTGATCTGGATCTCGTGGGCTTTCAATATAGCTGCGGTATTATATCACCTCATATATGCACACATATATTGGGGTAGTTATTCATGGCAAGTGTAGATAGGAACGAACTTTTAATTTATTGATATGTTATCCTATAATACACTGCGATACGTAAATTTTATAAAGAAGAAATAGTTCTTGTTCTCAATCAGTGGCTTTCAGAAACTTGTTTGCGTCAGTTTTTAAAACAATTTCTTTGATCTCATTTAGGTAGTTTTTGGCTCTATAAATGTATAACTTTAATTTATAGATATTGGTCTAGAGATTTATTACATTGTAACCAATCCTCCTCAAACGTGCTATTTCTACATTTGTTGTAGTTCCTTTTTCTATTTTTGAAGAATATATCGTTTTATATTTTCGGAACATAGCTTCCAAATAGAATTATTATTGCAACACAATTTTATTATTTTGCATTTATATATACACAGGATGTATACCTTGTAAATTGGGATTTAACAAAAATGAAATTTTAACTGAAATTCGATGCAAGTATGATAATATTTTGAGAGAGAAATTAAATTCGGCACAGTAGTAGATAAAAGGATATAGTTTTGATTAATCCGATGTATAGTTTACATTATTAGCTACAATAGTCTCGAGGCGTGTGTGGAATGAAGCACAGGTCATTGGTCATTTTGGTAATCAACGTGTAAACCGATTTTTTTGACAGACTGGGTGGTTCTGTGGGGGACTCGGTTTAACAACGCCTCATACATTGTAATAGAAAGAGTTGCAGTCTGTCAAATATCAGTGGCTGGGTACGTTAAATGACAGCCATGATTGTGTCCATTTTGCCTTGTGGGCTAGAGTGAGGTATGATGAAATGAGTGTATATATACACATTCAACGATCAGAATTGCTTACAACAACTAGAAATGAAATAATGACATAATATTTATTGGACAAATAAATTATACTGGGAATAAAGACAGAGAAAAGAAATTTGTAGGTATAAATCCTTAGAGATTAGTTCACAGAGAGAGAGAGAGAGAGAGAGAATAATCACTTCAGACAGCAATAACAACACTCAAGGACCTTGGATTAAATTATGATTTGATGACATTTACAAATACAGCTCACCATGCAGATTCAACACGATACCTCGGGATCATCCACAGTAGTGCTACCGTGTGGTGACGATCACAGCGTGCCCTTCAGGGCATTAGCACCTCAGAAATGTATTGTAGATTTTTAAAGTGACAGGAATGTAAACAAGAGGTGATTCGTAACAAGGTATTGGATCTTAACGGCCCGATTACACTAACAACCGAGAAGACAACATGTTACCACTTGGCCTTAATAGATTGTACATCCACATCAGGGGCCTTGAAGTAAAGAAATGGGGGTCGCTTGAAAGTCAAAAGATTTCTGACCGAAAATTCAATGACGTTTGTTGCGCATGGATTTATAGCTCAGCGTCATGACTTCGGCAACATTTGACTCAATATAACAGACAAGAGCGGCTTTCATGATGCGATCAGCGACGAACCTGGATGCAGAAATGGCGTGAAGTGTTTTTTTAGGACGAATCCAGGTCTTTATTGGTATGCCTTTCGGACTATGTAATGCTCCAGCTACGTTTGAATGGCTTATGGGTAACATATTCAAAACTCTGAAATGCAAAATATCCTTATGTTATTTAAATGACGCCTTTATATACATTTTCGTGACTTTAATACTTAGTTCGAGAAACTGGAGGCAGTTTCCAATGCTTCCGTGAATCAAACTCAAATTTAAATGCGAAAAATGCAAACTCGTCTTTGAAGAACTAAAGATATTGGACCACATGACAAGCCAACATGGAGTAAAGCCATCAAATAAAAATATAGAGGCAGTTAAATATTATCTGAAACCTAAGAAAATGAAAGTAGTTTAATCATTTTAAGACTTTGCCCTTACTAGGGAATTTATTAGAGACTTTTCCAATTTAGTCGATCCCCTTACTAAACTCACACTGAATAATATATCATTTTAATGGACCAGAGAACAGGAGAAATCACTGCAAAATTTGAAATGGTTTTATTAAATTCACCTATTGTAGCACATTTTGGCCCTCTACCTGCATTCACACAGATGCGTCGAACGTCGGGCTAGGTGCATTCCTATTGAAAATAATTGTGGACAAGAAAATGTAGTATCGTATATGAGTAGAATTCTAAACAAATAATAATTTAATTATTGAACCATAGAGAAATAATTTTCAACAAGGGTTTGGGCAATATCCAAATTCCGGCCTTATCTCTATGGTAATCAGTTCAGGGTGATAACAGATCGCCATACTCTATGCGCTGGCCTTAAATTCCAAGAGACCCTACTGGTAGATTAGCTAGATAGGCTCTAAAAATCCAGATGTATGACCTTGAGGTGATACACAGTCAACAAAAAAACTCTTAGGTGCCGATTGCCTATCTAGAGGACCTTTGTCTGAAATCGAACCTGAAAGTGATTTTGATAAAATGTTTTTCAGGCATATACTGAATGACAAGGACGGTTTTATTGACAACATTAAAACTGATATTTGGCCAACCCTTCTCTTGATAAATCAAGAAAAGCCATCCACGAACACGTTTCGCGCTTTAGGCGCTCGTCAGCGTTGAGCAGCCTGTACCACTGCGACGAAAAATGTCACGGAACAGGCTAAATCATTGTTTAGTTTATTCCTGTTCCACTAGATGGCGATTTGCCATCTAAAAAGCACATGTGCTCCTGTTCAGGATATGCCTTCTTCATTTTTAATATCAACACCTGTCTTTTTTATTTTTTCTATTATTTATTTTTACATGTTAAGCGTATTTACGCAAGTTTGGTCTTAAATACCCATTTCTTGGTCTATAAAGAAGTCTCTGGAACCAAATTATTTTTCTCGCAGTGGTACAGCCTACCCCACGCTGACGAGCGCCAACAGCGCGAAACGCGTTCGTGGATGGCGTTTTTTGATTTATCATGAAAATGGGTTGGCCAAATATCAAGGAACAGTCTGAATCAATGTTCAGTTGATTTCTGCTCCACTAGGTGGCGCTCTGCCATCTAAAAAGCACATGTGCTCGTATCTAGGATATGTGATCCTGGTCAGGATATGCCTTCTTTATTATATATATATATATATATGAAAGAACAAATGAAAAAAATAAAGGATAATTTTAATATATATAAATATGAAAAAAATAATAAAATAGTAAAAAGTTCAAGTGTTGATATGAAAAACAAAATAGGCATATCCTGGTCGCTCACGTGAGCTTTTTAGATAACAGAGCGCCATCTGGTGAAACAAATTAGCCATACGTTGATTTAAATAGTTCCCTGATATTTGACCAATGTATTTTCTTGATAAATGAAGAAAAGACAAACACAAACGTTTTTCGGTAAGTTGGCCCTCGTCAGCGTGGTGCAGGTTAAACCTACGAACAAATTATTTGGTCCCAGAGGCTTCTTGAGAAATCAAGAAATGGGTATTTAAGGCCAAACTTTCGTTAATACGCTGATGATGTGGAAAAATAATTTACAAATAGTGATAAGGTCAGGCGTTGATATTTAAAATAAAGGATTTTTCCTCACCTTCCCCATGAGCTGCCATCATGTTTGAATAAGTGATCTAAATTTTTGAAAAAAATTGCTGTAAAAAAAAAAGCTATAAATAAAATATGCTTTGATTAAATGTTAATATATCAAAGTTGATGGCAACAGTTTTCTTTCAATTTTCTTTGAATAAGTGGACAAAATGTTTTGATTTTCTTAAAGCCAATCCGAACTGCAGGGTAAACAGGCGTGGGCCGTTATGTAAGTGGGACAGCGCGGGAATTACGAGTGTTTGTCGGCTCAACTTGCCCTGTCCAAATTTAACCTTCACTTCAAAGTGAAAAACCGGAGGCGAATTTCAAAGACTATTTTTCAATTAGTGCATTTAAATAGTTATCTAATGTTTGTTTTAAAATAAGTTAGAAACGGCTAGAAAATTTGTTTGGCGAGAATTTCTCAAAGATTTTTTCAAAGGGAAAAAGTCGTTTGGCATTATATACCTGTCTTTAGTTATCAACTTTAATTCAACAAGAAGTTCTATCTGTGTTCTGTATGTGTATGTGGGGGATTGAATGAAAACAAAAATGTGGTCTTCTGGTCTTACTGAGAATATTTTGGGATTAAATTACGTTATTCTTTTATACAACAGTTAGCATATTTGTTTATTATGAGGCATTAGCGTGCCATCTGTTATGAAAATTCGAAACTATTATAGACGCGTATAATTATTTTGATAATTAAACAATTTCTACTGCCCTTACTGCAATGAAAAACTAATTGGAGGGCCTGGCTCATCAGTGGTGAACTTTCCCAGCGGTTTCGCTATTTTAATCTACCATACCGCTGTTATATTTTTTTATAGTGATACTGATCAGAAAATCGAAAAATGCAATACAACAGCGGTATGGTAGATTGAACAGGCGAAACCGCTGGGAGGGTTCACTACAGATGAGCCAGGCCCTCCCATTAAATTTTCCATTGCAGTAGGGGCAGTATAAATTGTTTAATTTTTAAAAGAATCATACGCGTCTATAGTAGTTTCGAATTTTCATATTTGTCTTAGTCATACAATATAAGTAATCAATTCGAACTTTCTGCGTCAAACACTCTTTCCAATCTTAATTTCTCCACCTGATCCAACTATCTTTTGATTTTATGCTATTTTTGACTCATATTTTTTGTAGAAGTTTGCCGCCCGTCTTCTTTTGGGATTTAACTCTTGAGAACCTGTTTAATGCCATTTATTGATAATATATTTTAAAATATTAAAATAGAGAATTTAATATAAAATTTTTATTAAAAATTTATATTTGAAGTAGAGAACTAGTATGTGAGAGAATTGAAGAGGCCGAAGTAAATTTTCTTCTGCTATCAAAGAAAATGAAGAAAATAAAACAAAATATCCGTCTACAGTCTATCTATATATTATGTGTATGCAGTCTAAAGTATAGAGAGAAGAACCATCACATTCCGAATGCAGAATAATTATAAATATAGACCGCTCTGACTGAACATATGTATGTCAGAGAGATTTCATCAGAGCACTTCTAAATAACCATAAGGAAACCGTTTCATTTATCTATTGGAAAATAAATGTTGATAATCGAGAGATAATTCCATTGCTTCTCATTATAATTATAATTTTAAATGTACGTGTATCATATTGACCGTGTCCACCAACTGAACGCTCTGTACTGCCAATTTCTAAAAAGAAAATAATATAAAGGTGGAAATTTAGCTTCTTTTCACAGAATATTGGCCTTTTCTAAGTAAAATAGAAGAACATGAATTCTAAAGGTATATAGGCTGAAAATAAACCAATATCTTTAATTTTTCTTTTGTTTATATTTGAGTATCTTAATTTTATAATTTCTATGGTAAAGGTAACCTTTAAAAATATATAAAGGCTTAATGGGGAATATTTACAATATGGAAAAATTATATACATAAATGATTTCATATTTTATATATAAAGAGAGAAATTCATTATTTAAATATTTGTCAAAATTCCAAACAAAGATGGTTCAGAAGTTGGAAAATTTTTATTTAAAAAAATGTATTTATAATTGTGAAAACTTAGAATTTATCGTTCTTACCAATACCAATTATTTTGTTCAACTCTAGGAAACAAATTTATATAAACGGCCACTAAATGAAAAATTAAGAATATTATTTAAGGGCTTGTCTGTGTTGAGCCCTTCCATCGATTTCGCCATTTACAAGTGACAAAGCGCCACACAAATATATATATAGTAGATAGAGGGTTCTGCACTGGTGAACACATCTCTCCTAATTTTATTTCACATTCTACACTCATGGACAAAACTTAAGGAAGTTGTACATTTAAACATGCATATCCTGATTCAGGCAATAACTCTGAAGGATATATGATATACAGTGACTTCTATTGAGTGCAACCAAGATAACAAAGTGTAAACAAAATTGCTTCTGTCTCTTTTAAAAAGAAAAGACGACCGACGACAAATAACTTCCTCTAGTGTTATCCATGAGTGTATTTAGCGGTGTTAAGGGGGTGTTATTTATTTGATTAAACCAGTGTTGAGTGTAAAGCGAGAATCACACGCCACTTTGCGCCTGGCGGCGGGAACGGGCCGAGACTGGAACCCGGCGGTTTGGGTTTCGGTTTTGGCTGCGCGCGGCGGAGTATCTCCGCTTCTGGCTGTGTGTGGTGTTTTCCTTATGTTCAGGGATTGGTTATGCTCCGTCGACTCAGAGTGGATTATTGACAAAACAACGAGCACAACACAACATGGTGGCAGCGGTGGGATCGTGAAGAGCCCAAGTAAGTGCCTTTTTTAAAATAAATCCCTCTCTTGTGCAATCAAACCTGACATGGAATCAAATTCCTTCCTTCCGCCTCCTAACTTCAGTTTCGACGCCAAGGATTGGCCAAGCTGGAAACAGCGATTTTCTCTATACAGACTTCTCTCTAACTTGAATGCCAAGAAACAAGAATATCAGATCACAGCATTGATATATCTTATGGGGGAGAGAGCTGAGGAAATCCTCTCTGCGTTCAATCTATCAGCAGATGACGCAAAGAACCTCGACAAGGTCATTGAAGCGTTCGACAACCACTTTATTGGCAAACGCAACGTGGTGGATAAGCGGGTTTTGTTAGGATTAAGGAGTCAACGGCCGGAAGAAACCGCTGAGAACTTTGTAACAGTCTTGCACAGAATATATGAGCACTGCAAATACGATAATCTGAGGGAAGAGCTTGTTCGTGATCGTTTACTGCTTTGAGTAAAAGATAGAAAGTTGTCGGAGAAACTGATGCTAAACGAAAACCTGACGTTGGCCAAAGCAGTCTAGATCGCCCGTCAGTGGGAAGCTGTGATCCGTGAACAACATATTCTTAACCTTTCCACCTCTCAGGTCGATACAACGCGAAAATTGGCTAAGCAGAAGCCTAAGGCATCAGGTCATGGCAAGGACAATGGCAGATTGACGTCTGAACAAATAGACAATGCCAAGGAAGCAGACGAAGGAAAAAAAATCCAACTTGCTTTAACTGTGGAAATACCAAAAATCATTATCGTTACAGAGATTAATGCCCAGCTAAGGACAATGTTTGTGGAAAGTCCTCGAGAAAGTGCCATTACACTATTCTCTGTCGAAGAAAAAATAATGAGGTGAGCGCCATAACCTCAGAGGAAACCCCAGCGCAGGAGAAGGTCTCATGTGTATATGCTATCCGCGAGCCTACGCTTGGAAGCAGAAAGAGCAGGTGGAAGTCAACAGTAAGAGTCACTTCAAGTTAGATCCGGGGTCAGATGTGACACTGATACCATTTTACCAGTACAAGCAGCATTTCGACAACGTCCAACTGACGCCTACCGACGGTCAACTGATGGCGGCCGCGAACCAAAGATTGGAGAATGATGGGACCTTCGTGGCGAAGCTTCGAATTAATACACGTGAAGTGAAGGGAATCGTGTAAGTGGTCCTTCATTTGGAGCAACCTATGTTGGGTGTCGGAACCTATGAAGACCTCCAACTCGTCAAAGGAATAGATCTTGTCATCAAAGGAACAACGGATGTCAATCCAGAACGAGAGTTCCATAAGCTATTTGAAGGACTGGGGCGTCTTGAAAAGCCCTATCACATCAGGTTGAAGGAAGGTGCCAAGCCCTTCTCCATACCAGTCCCAAGACGAGTGCCTCTTCCGCTCATACTGAAGTTAAAAGAGCAACTGGATGCGATGGTGGCTCAATAAGTCATCGAACTAGTTGATTAGCCAACGGAGTGGTGCGCACCGATCGTCCTAGCTGAAAAGTCAAGCGGGAAAATCAGGATCTGTGTAGACTTGTCCCGGCTAGGGCCTCCAATCCCGGAGCCAAATAATGATCCCGAAATACCGGAATTATGCTCGAAAAATCCCGGGATTACTGGTTTGTGCATGAAACCCAGCGCAAAAATATATTTCTCTTAGCTAGCATTTTGATAATCAAACAGATGATGAGATAGCACACTTTTGACGTTTTGTTTATTGCCCATTTCGGGCAGCTGTGGCGGCTATCGGTAGACGCGACGCTACGCTTTTGACTGCAGAAGCAACAGTAAAGTTTCTTCTAGAGGAGCTGCAAACACAATCTCATTCTGTCAGCAAAGATCTGCAAAAATATTTTCAAAAGAGAATTTTAGAAGAGCGATGAAATAAAACATCTTTAGTCCTCCAATATCTGCACAATCCGCAAGCACAGTTAGAAAAAAAGAAGATGGTCAAAGACTTTAGCGTGAAATTGCTTTTGCATCTTAAACCGTTACAGGAACAAATGGCCGAAGTAAGAAAAAATTCAGGCTGATGATTCGCAACTTCCTCGGAGTTTACAAGAACGCCATGAGCCATCACAATCGAATGACCATCTTACAATTGAGCGCCGATTGCAAGAAGCTATTGAGGCTGCCTCTTCAACTTCAATTGCAATACCTACACCAGACTCCGCATCCTACTCAACTATGATTAACCACGAACTTAATATTACTGCTCAGTCAGGCAAACGAGGACCCCATTTAGAGAGTGTGTATCAATACTTGCTGACAATTCCTCCAACGTCTGTGGAATCGGAAAGAGTCTTCTCCTCCTCTGGATACCTATGCAATAAGATACGTTTTAGTTTGCATGATTACACTCTTGACAAATTATCTTTCCTACGCTCAAATCTTTCTCGAAATTGAATTTTTATCCTTAAAATAAAGTAATTCGTGTTTTTAAAAACGGTGCTGTCTTCTTTCTAAACATTAATACATAGTTGGGCAAAGTGCAATAATGATTACATTTTCTATAATCACAATTGCAAATAATCATGATTAGATTTGCTATAATTACAATTACAAGTAATTTTAATCACAATTGCTATCATTATATATAGAATTACGAGTAATTATGTTTACATTCTAATGCAATTAATTTTTTTTTGCAAATAATGCATTGCAAAGTAATCGTAATTTCAAGGTAATGTATTACTTTGGATGGATTACTGCCCAACACTGCATTAAGAGATGTGGTCTAAGAGTTCCAAGAACATCCAATGATTAAGTTCATAAGCAGGCGCAAAATATATGGCTTTCAGCTTGTTTTCATCGAAGTAAGTGTCACGTCATTGGCACTATATAAAAGGAAAAAATAAAAATATAACGCACGAAACGATATACCTATTGGCGTAGAAAGACGAAAATGTTTTTCAATCCCGGGATACCCCGGGATCCCGAGATTGAGAAAAAAGCAATCCCGGATCCCGGGATTGAAACTATGTCCCGGGATTGGAGACCCTATTTGGTATTGGGACTCCCGGCTTAAACTGAGTGTGGAACGTGAGCTTCACCCGCTTCCGGTCCTTGAACATGAACTAGCTCAACTCAACGGGGCCGAAATCTTTTCCAGGCTGGATAATAACAGCGGATTTTGGCAGATTAAACTCTCTGGAGAAAGTCAAATGCTGACGACTTTATTACGCCCTTTGGCAGATATAAATTCAAAAGGTTTCCCTTTGAGATTTCTAGCGGTCCAGAACACTTCCAGAAACGCATGTCTGCTATCCTACGCGGAGTCATTGGGGTAATCTGTCACATGGATAACATACTCATTTTCGCAAATAAACAGGAAAATTATGACGAGACACTACTCAAAGTTTTGAGACGCCTGAAGAACTCAGGGGTTACTCTTAACAAAGAAAAGTGCCAATTCGGTGCAAGAAACGTCACATTTCTGGGAAATTACATCGACGAACACGGAATCAAGGCGGACGAAAAGAAAGTCAAAGCCATCGCCGAGATGAAACCGCCAACTGACATGCACGGGATGAGACGTTTTATGGGCATGGTCAATTTCCTAAACCGCTTTGTTCCAAATCTATCGGAAATCACAAAGCTGCTAAACGACCTAAGTAAGTAAGATGTGAGATTCATCTGGGGCTCACCACAGAAAAAAAGCATTCAAGAAAGTCAAAGACGTTCTGGCCATTGATCGAGTTCTGGCAAGCTTTGACATCTCAAAGAAGACCATCGTCTTACCCGATGCATCATCGTATGGCATGGGAGCTGTCCTCAAAAAAGAGCATGAAGCTAACGAGTGGCGCCCAGTGGTCTTTGCATCACGAACGCTGACGAAGATGGAAAAGGAATACGCCCATATAGAGTAGGAAGCCCTTGCAATCGCATGGGCGTGTGAGCGCTTCAAGGCCTTTGTGGTTGGAAAAACCTTCCTCATCGAAACAGATCAGAAACCTTTACTCTCCATCTCTTCACCACTAAAGATCAGAATGATCTAACGCCAAGGCTTCAAAGGTAACGTGTAAGGATGCTTCAGTTCTCGTTTCATATCTTTCATACACCGGGGAAGAACCTAATCACCGCTGATGCCCTATCAAGAAAGCCGGTTCCAGGTCATCTTCTCGAAGATGAAGTGCTCCAGGAAGAAGTTGAACATTTAGTGCATCAATGCATCAATGCATCCTGCATCAATCCACGACAGACAACAGATTTGCCAAAATTGCTCCCAACCAGAATCTGGAGCCTACCCTTCAAAATATGGCATTTTATTCCAAAATCGGTTGGCCCGCTAAATGTCAGCTCTCTCCCCTAGAACGCTTGTTCTACGGTGTTCGTGACGAGATAGGGGAAGAGCACGGCTTACTAATGAGAGGACTGCGAGTGATCATCCCCTCTAACATGGGAAAAGTTATTTTGAACTACATCCACGCAGGTCATCAAGGAATAACAAAATGTCGAACAAGAGCAAAGTATCATGTTAAGTGGCCAGGAATAGGTCAAGAAATCCAAGATATGGTAAAACCCTGTGAGAAATGCATCGAGAATCAACCTAAAAGGCACGAACCACTCATCCCCAACGACTTTCAGGAACGACCGTGGCAAAAAGTAGGGATGGATCTCTTTCATTAAGAAGGAAGTGAGAATTTAGTCGTCGTAGACTACTTTTCTCGTTTTATCGAGGTCGTAAGACTCACTAAACTTTCGTCGGATGCTGTGGTAGATCACTGCTAAGCCATCTTTGCTCGTCATGGCATCCATGACATTGTAATCAGTGATAACGGACCACAATTTTGCCCATCAACAACTTCAGCTTTTACGAAGTTTGCTTCTGAAATTGGGTTTCGACACATCACTTCCAGCACAAAACATCTACAATAAAATGGTCAAGCAGAGGCTGCGTTTAAATGAGGAACATCTATTCCGAAGGATATTTCGCACTAAGGTTCCCTGCACTTCATAATCACTAACCCCTAAAACAGTGTATCAATCCAAACATAGGGGGGAAGAGGAGCAGCCGAAGATGGCGCAGAAAACGGCTTTTGACAGACGCCATGCGGCCATGAAAAAGGCGGAACTAATTGCAAGTGAGAAAGTTTGGGTTAAAGATCTTCGAGCGTGGGGAAGTGTCGTCGAGAAAGCTTCAGCGCCTCGCTCATACATCGTGGAAACTCCTGTAGAGACCCACAGACGGAACTCCCTTCTTCTGGCTTCTTCCCAACAACATGTCGACCCCGGTGAGATATCTCCTGACAGTGAACCCCCCACTAAAACAGAAGAAACTCCGGGAAATAAACTGCCCGCAGAGGAGCTACAACAGCAGACAGCAGTCGCTCCAGAGATAAAGCTGCCGTCTCCCTCACCTGGTAAAGTGTGTGGTATGGAAGGAGATACAAGCGTGTCCAGCGCTAACATTCTCTAATCCTTTTGGGGGAGATGTTGAAGGGTTCAGGCGAGAATCCTCATGACACTTCGCGCGCTTTAGATAAATTCAAAAATAAAATTCAATAATATTTCACTAACCAGCAAAGGAAACCTTTTGTTGACAAAATCGATTCATTGCTTGACCTTTATCGTAGGATATCACTGTATCTCGGCCACACCTTCACTAATGAGGTCCTACTTCTATGTAATGGCATACAAGAATACCTTTTTCAAATTTTCCATAGATGCTGTTGAGGCATATTCGGCTATATGTTTTTAAGCATTTACAAGCGTAAGATTGAGAAAATGAATTGATCTAATGCCTTTTAAAAAGGATAAGTGTATTTTCTCTGTACATAAATTTAATATTCTCGTAAAATGACAATCTAAAATATTATAAAGTAGGCTTTGAAATATGAATCTTCGCTCTCAAAGTATCTTTACAAATACAGCACAAATATTCTAAAATGAATGAAATGTTTCTGGGCATATTTTAAAGTTCTGCCTATTCGATGATTTAATACAATTCGGTTAAAGAAGAAGGATTCAATAGTATCAACTCTTATATACTAATATTCAGTGAATTTTCAAATGATCGAGATAATAATAGGGAGGCTTTATTGACATCTCTCTCAACACCACCCCTTATTTAGTAGTCGAGGGGCTTCAGTCAGGCCTTTCCTGATGTCCCTATATCCTTCCAAATCTTTACGATAGTTAACAGGACATTGATGTATTTGTCAGCGCTCAACAGAAGTCATGCTCAAAGAGGTGGAGAGGACTGACATCACTTCCACTGCTGATAAAGCCAAGGAACATCCCCGTAGCAGGAATCTCGTATAGATTACGGCAGGTACCTCTAAAGGACCTCTAATGTACCTTTACAGGATTTATCTTGTGATTTTGATCAAGGTTCTTTTATTCAGAGAAGAATCTAAATGCACCCTTACCTCGCTTTGCGTCGGGGTTACGTTCCAAAAAAAAACACGACGCAAATTGAAACGACGCAAAGTGAAAATATGTGAAGACGCAATCAAAAACAAAGGTGTTGCCATATTTTAGGAAAAAAATTCAAAAAAATATTAAAGACTCGAATCCAAAACAACGCAACTTCGAAAATCTACCGACGCACAGTGAAAATCAATAAAAATTAAGCAGCGATGCAACTTCGAAAAAAATGCAAAACGAAACGACGCAAAGCGAGGTATTGGTGTATACTTTTAAAGTCGAATTTCAGATTTTAGAGGAAGGTAGCGCAGCCTTTCTATTCCTGTTTTACCTCTTAGCTCAAATCATATCTTTTTGGCTATAGCACCCATGCTCTATCCAGGGTATAAATCTTATTTTGATATTTTAACAAATCCTTAATTGGAGCTGTTCTAATTGGGGCGAGTTATTTTCCTTTACCTACATTTCTGCTATCGGTCTCATCAATATTTTGATACGATAACACAATTAACAGTACTTTATAGGCAGCTTAAAAAAGTACACTATCTCTTTTGGACTCCTTCCGGAGCGAAGAGAAATGAACATGACTGTTCTAATTTAGTTATTTTTTAGTTATTTACTAATATATGATGTTTCATTTACTTTTCTTCATGTAGGTGGTCAAAGTTAGTTATAATTAACTTTAATTGCAATTTCATCATGAATAATTTACTTTCAATAACTATCTATATATGTATCAATTTTTCGCTTCATCGCTTTCAACTTCAATTTAATAATAAATTATTTAGATATATATTTGAAATATTTTCTATGAAGCTTTCTCCATCTGACCAATTGTTTGTACTGACTAATGTTAACGTTTAAAAATTTTGAAAGGCACGTATTCTCTTAAATTTCTATTGGGTATCATAATGGGGACTATTTTTCATTGCCTAAATATTTATTATTGTGCAGAACATATGTAATATAATTTAACATGCTTTTAAACGTGTATGTGTCTATAAACATTTATAATGAAATATGTTAATGGATATTTAATATTTGGTTTCAAATTAGTTCCTAGGACCGATAAGCTTACTATAGGTATATCAAAATTGAAATTAAATGGGCGAAGTGCGATTGTGATGTGCAAGTGTAGGAATAGGTAATATACTCTCTAGCCACATTCTGTGTTTAGGTTGTTTGACGTTTCCCAACTGAGGTCAGTAGTTCCCCAACGGTGTAGGAAAGTCGAGTAATAAGCCAAGAAAGAACTCTCCCAGCAAACAACCGCTGGTTTAAAAAAGATATTCTTTGTGAAGAAAGAGAAAGAAAAAGGCTTCCTTTGAAATCCCCCTAACGATAAGACCGGTGGGAGAGAGACGTTTCCATAGAAACACTATTAATCTCTTGCAAAATCGCTACGTAACATCGCCTTCTGATGAGGGCATTGATTTTGGTGTGTCGATTTTATGGGACGACCTGATCAAGGTGCTCCTCGAGAGAGACGGTCTTTCATTACTTAATTAGATTGCTTGGTTATCTGTCCTGGTGCACGCCTTCCTCTATTATCTGCCGCCCGCACTTATTCTGGCAGAGAAGGATTGATTCATCATCTAAATGTCATTAGACTTTTTACAGATTTTTATTTTTTTTTTTCACATTTCATCACATTTTAACATAGTATACCCCCTATCGTAAATGATATTTATAAATAGAGAAAATAAAATTGGATCATTTATTTCCTCTTCCATTGCTTGGATATTTTGGCCTATTGGTTAATTGTTTCCTGAGTCAATCCAGTGATTTGATCGATATTTTCTATCCTTCTTGTTCGAGGTTCTCCACATTCTTACCTAAAAATCTCTAGAACAATGATCCCTGCTAAGGATTCCTCATCTTATTCGAATATATTAATATATAATCGATAAATAAATAATCTCGATGATTAAATAGTTGTTTTTATATATATTATATTTATATCTTTTTATGGAGAGAAAAGGGTAATAAAAGTAATTATATTGGTTAAAATCAGGTTTATATTGATGTTTATATTATAAATAGAAAATATATATATAAAAAATAAAAATAATATTTAACAAATATAAATCAACAACGTTAAGTCTTTATATCATCGGCTTTTACCCTTCATTTAGACATACTCTGATAGATATACGAGTGGTGTCCCATAAGTCCATGGCCCGACCATGAGAACGAAATATTAGAAACTAATAAATTTCACCATATATACCTTAAAGCCTTCTATAAAAATATTTAAATTTTTAAGTTTCTACAACTATATAACCGTTTTTTTTTTTGTTATAGGTTCTGAAAGAGGACAAGTAACAGGAATCATCTAAAATAGAGACAAACGAGATTCGTGCTGTAATAAAAAATCTTTGTAAGAAAGGAATGTCGCCAAAGAAAATCTATGAGAATATGGTGGATACATTAAGGGAGGATGCTCCTTCCTATAGCACAGTAAAAAAATGGGTAACTGCGTTTAAAGTAGGAAGGATAAGCACCGAAGACGAACATCGACCAGGAAGACCTGTTGAGTCAGTTACTCAAGAAAATTTGGTTGTGTTGGACAGAATAATGACAGTTCGTCATATAGAGAAGAGACCTTGGGTATTCTATAAACAACAGTGGATCGGATCAAGAGAGAAGACTTGGGCCTCAGGAAGCTTTCTGACCGTTGGGTTCCCAAACTTTTAACACCCGATCAAAAGGCTGTAAGGAGAAAGTTATCTTCGGACAATCTTGCTTTATTTGAAGCTAATCCAGAGGATTTTGTTAATAGATTTGTTACCAGGGATGAGACTTGGGCCCATCACTTTACACTAGAGTCCAAGCAACAATCCATTCAATGGAGACATTCCGGTTCCCCTCCCCCCAAGAAAGCCAAGACAGTTACATCAGCAAGGAAGGTCATGGTATTGTCTTTTGGGATTCCGATGGTATACTTCTCCTAGACTTTCTGAATAAGGGTCAAACCATCACTGGCAATTATTATGCAAATCTTGTGAAGCAACTACGAGAAGCTATTAAAGAAATTATAAGAGGAAAGTTGTCCAGGAAGATTGTTTACCATCAAGACAATGCTCCGAGTCATCGGTCGCTGCAAGCCATGGCTGCTATTTATGATTCTGGCTGTGAACCTTTACCACATGTACCCTATTCACCAGATCTAGCTCCGTCTGACTTCCAACTATTTCTTCATTTGAAAAAATCACTTTCTGGCATTCAATTTAGGTCCGATGAAGAAGTCCTTGAAGAAAACCTCATTTTTTGAGTCACTTGAAACATCGTTCTTTTTGGAGGTCATAAAAGCATTAGAACATCGCTGGAAAAAGTGTATACATCTTAAAGGGGATTTTTTGAAAAATAAATCATAATCATTTTATTAGTCATTTTCTTTATATGTCGGGCCACGGACTTATAGGACAACCTTCGTATAAGAATAAAGGAAGAGATTTATGATGATTATATATTTAATTTTTAGTAAAAGAGAGGAAAGAGATAGAGAAAGAACCATACACTTTTATTTCAAACAAGGTAAAATAATTGAAAGGGTGTTAGTATTTTATAGTTAATTAATAGAGTTTTTGTATTTTTTTATATATATAATTTTTATTTTTTTAATAAAGTTAGAATAATATAATATAGTGTTTTACCTAGTTAAAAAAGATAAACATATTTTAAATCTTTGCCAATTATAAATTATTTTTTGGAACCCTAATGGTAGACCAGGACAATACAAAAAAGAGGAGATTGGATAATCTATTGGAAAGAGAAATCTATGGTATCAGGGCTCTTCAGATGAAAATACCACACCATTTCACCCTTACTTCATTATGGTTAGAATTCTCTTCGACCATTATAGTGTATAATTAATTTAATAATAGATGACATAAAATGAGTTTGTTTACTTACCTATTCAAAAAGACGCCTGTTGCTCTCTAGAGACAGTGCACATGTGTGGACATGTAACATGTGGTTGTTTGGGGCCTGTCAACTTTTTCTAAAAGTAACCTTCCTTCTTCTAGGAAATTTTATTTTTAAAGTTGTTTAAAGTTAGAAAATCTGTCAGTAAAGAATCATTAGAAATTTCAAAGATTGTGAAAATATGTATTAATTTCTTGTTTCCATTGATTTAAGTCAGAATTATATTTAAAATTATAAATTAATTGAATAATAAAACATTTATTATGCTTCAAATTCATTTATATTTGGTTTACAGTTCCCTCCCACAGTAACTAGAGATCAAATTCAATGAATTCATAGCTTTATAATTGTTATCAAATAATTAATTTATTTAAAGTCATAGAAAATATATTCAGTTCTTCTATCATTTGTTTTACTATAAGAGTAGAATATGAGTTGTTAGTTAGATTAATTGGAGAAGTTTTAAGTTTCAAATTTATAATTATATTTATTATTACTTATGTACTTGTGTATTGCTAGTTTATTGTAAAACCATACTATTTTTTATTTAAAACCGTTGTTTAAATAATCTTTATTAAAATTTTAAATGTCATTAATAAATTTGTTTTAATGTTGTTGATTCTATAAAATCTTAAATATTGACCAAAATATATGCCTTTGCAGCAATTTAATTATATGTTGGAATTGACATTACAGAATTTAATAATTTTTAAATGATAACAATTTCTTTTGTCATATGTTCCAACTGATTTGTTTGCAAGGTTTATATTTGAGTCTAAAAAGTTAACTTTTATGTTATTAAAATTTCACACAAATAAATTTACTGGCAATGCGTTTCTTTTTAAATATCACAAAATATTATCTCTACAGACCTTACTGCAATGATATGAGTTATTGAATGAGAGGGCTTGGCTCATCAGTAGTGAACCCTCTCAGCGGTTTCGCCAAATTAATCTCTAGACCGCTCTACCATTGTATTGGACTGATTTTGTTATATACCCTGCATTTTCTATGGAAGGCAGCTTAGGGGTGTTTATTGAACTATGGACATAAGCTTATAGGTCTGTAGAGGCACATACATATAATTTCAAGGTATTGCATCGAGCAAAGCTCTTCTGCAATATATATATATAGTATATATATAGAACTTGACGGGTTCTTCAGAAATGAGGTTATCTGGTTGTTCATTGTAGATATATCTTGATTGTTCATTGTAGGAATTGCATGGTTGCTCGGTGTAAAAACTAAATTGTATGTTCAGTATAGAACATTCATGGTTCTCCAGTATAGAACTTTCATGGTTGTTCAATTAAGAACTTCTAATGGTTCTCCAGTATAGAACTTCCTTCGTTGTTCAGTATAGTATTATAATTGGTTTCCAGTATAGAACATTCATAGTTCTCCAGTATAGAACTTCATCGTTGTTAAGTATAGATATTTCATGATTGTTCAGAATATATAGAACTTATATGATTGTTCAGTGTAGAAATTGCATTAGGTTTCAGTATAGAACTTGCATGGTTGTTCACTAAATAAAAGATTTATCAGTTAAGTGGGAATATAGACGGAGAAAATGTTATATTGTGTGCCGGTGGGAGTATATATATATATATATATATATATATATATATATATATATATATATTACTTCTGAAAATAGAAAAATACATATTTAAATTTTTAGATAATAAAAAGGTATATTTAGATATATATATGTATAAAGAAAACTAGCTTTTTCCCAAAAAGAGCTAGTTTTTCTTATTCAAATAATTTCTGGGTACCTATATATTTCTAGTATAAATATACCTTGTAATATAACTCCGTATTTTCTTCGTCTATATTCAGACTTATATATTATTACGTAGAGTTAAAAAGGGCGCATTCCAGAATAGAATGTTCCAGAACTTTCAAGAATAATGTAGAAAAATCGGAGAACAACTGATTGGCCAATCAAAAGCGATTGCGCAAGGCTTAGTGTTGGCAGCTTTCTGATTGGCTGACCAACCATGATCGTTCTGGAAAGATCGACTCCGGGATATTTAGGGATGGGAGGGGGGGGGGGAGATAAGAAGAAAGAGTAGAAGAACGAGTCTACGTGGTGTACTCGTACTCCAAGCAAACGCGAGCTGCTGTCTCAAGAAGTCTGACTGCTGTTTACCGCCAACGCCGGTGTACTTCGTGGAAGATTCGAAAAGGTTCTACCAACTTCTGTCTCCTATTATGCTTCTGCCTTCCCTCATTGTGCTGCAGTTTATTTGTAACTGCTGTTTTCTTTGTTGTTGCTATTTTATGTTGCATTCTTCTGTAAATTATTTTATTTATTAGACCTAAATAAAGTCCTAAAGATCTTTTGTACCACGGAAGTTATTTTTGTCAACCAACAATGCAACAATATTATCAATTTTTCTTATTTATGCTGAAAATATCGCTACAAAATATACGCCTCAATAAATTCATATGTGAGGCCTCTATTTGATTCACCCACTGATTAGCTCTTTTCCAACTGAATATATTTATTTTTACAATATTTTACTGTAAAGGAAAGCAGGTTTAGTATTTCAGTCATAAATATCCATATTTCTCTGGCACATGTGCTAGTGTGCCTTATAAGAATACATCATTAAACATTTAACATGTTAAAAATTCTAATATAATAAGATCCGATTTATAAGCTTCATTAATTGGAGCCTGAATTAAATATCCAAGGTTTTTTTCGTTCACAAAAAAAGAAAATATGATGAAATATATAGTTTTAATTTTTAATTTAAAAAATATATTTTTATTCACTTTAAACGCAACTCGAAGTTAAAAATATAGGTTAATATATATATACCTATATAAGAATAAAGGTGTGTATATATAACCCCGCTGATATATTATTATTAAGTAAACATATTTAGAGAACCTTATTATATTTAATAAAAGGTAGTAGAGTACCTATGAATATTAGAAATGTTTCGACCAAGAGAGAGAGAGATAAATAAATTAATAAATTAACTAATAAATATAACAAAGAGGTGATCATGCCAAATACTCATGGTGAAGAAGCATCCATCATGTAAAATATCACTTTGCACAGAATTCAAACACGACATGTGCTCTCAGCTAGAATATGTTAAAATTCACAATACAAGATGGCGCAGAGCCAAGACAATCCGTCGTCTGCCCACTTGGGGGATTAGATTGAACACTTCGTCTGCGATGTTTTACGTCGGTGGACTTGAGGAATGTGTTCGCTTCTTTAGAAAAATCACTGTGGCGACAGCATTACGCTGGCTACAAATGTATACATTTAGAGTTGAATATTTACTTTGAAGCCACACATCAGACGAACTTTTTTATTTCAATAAAAAATATTATATTATTTTAAAATAGTTTTACATTTATAAAATACTTAAATATAAAATAAATGATATATATATGTATATATATAAAATTTTATTGACAAACAAAAATGAGAACTGAAATAAAATATATCGCAACTTTGTATTATTGTTCACTATGAAACTTTATTGCCCTCTTCAGCTTAGCATTTTGAAGTTTAAAAAATCCAGGTTATATTGTTGCACCAAGTTGCAGCTTTGCAGGGTCGTCGACCTTGGTTTCTTCCTTCTTGGTGTTATACACGTTTCCCGAGCGGGTTTCCATATTCAAAGCAAATAAATAAAAGTAAATAAATAAAATTAAATAAAAATAAATTACCTTTTAAAGTTATTGTGTTCATTTATTCTTGTCTTCCTAGTAGGTCGCGATCCGCAGACTTCGTCTAGGTTCTCTCCCCTCCAATAAGCAATAAAGATATATGTACAATAAATATTACAAAAGGAGTGAAACTATAAAAAGAAATGATGATAATCTAAATATTCTGTTTTAAATAAATATTAAATATCATAGAATATTTTGAATAAATGTAAGGCGCATTAAAATTGATGTAACAATATATTTATATATATGTATATTGTGTCGGTTATATTTTATTGGTTTATATGCATTATTTTAGAAACCTGCTTTTATAGTTAATGTAGTTATGAAGAAATAAAAAAGGTATTTGAGATAGCATTGTTGTTCAAATCAATTGGACTATTATAAAAATATAAATTAAAAAATAATTATTTTGCCCAACAGGATATTAAAATATTCTCAAATGGCTTCGTATAATCCATTTCACGAAGTTAAAGCCAATTCAATAACTATGTTCATATAATAGCAAAATATGTTTATGTGTAGATAACAGAATTTACATTATTAAAACGCATGATCAAATGTACATTACAGGTGAATATGGAAAATATCAACTGCAAAATATATTCTACAATATTGAAGGGCTTAAATCCTCTTCAAATTCGACTGTTGAGAGACTTTGTTAATATTATATTAGAATAGAGAATGGTAATAAAAATAAGCAAAATGCCATAAGATTATACAAAATATGCTGTTCTGGCAATTTTAAACATAAATCATCGCTAATGCTACACGTATGCACACACAACTTAAATATGTTCAAACAGCTGTGGCAATTTATTTCTAAAGATTTATTCGGTGTCTTCTCAGGTGGATGGATGTCATTTTGGTCTCCGTGAACGCATAGTCCGGTTGGATATTGCCGAGGGCTGGAGCGGCAAGATGGGGGGGGGGCTTACAACAATAAATTGAAAATATACAATCATCATAGAATTATTAAACCCTTTTTGGTTTTTTTTTCTCTAAACATATTCTGTGTGTATGTAACTCCTTTTAAAAATATCTCACTACTATTTAGTTTAAATAATGTTATTACTATAGTATTTTTGTTATATTTATATTAAAATGTACTTGATATTGATTGTGGAGGAGAGGATTTTGGTGTAGATGAAGAAGGAGATCATAGCGTACAGAGATTGAAGTAGAGGACAAAGATATCTCACAAAAATACGAGCCCAAAGCAGTGTACGACAATGAGGTTGCCATTCCACACAACAATATAGAGAGACGCATTTGCTTGTTTTTGGGCCTTCCTACCTAGCCATTGCTTTACAAGGCAGCGGTAGAGGAATGGAAATAAAAACTATTTACAAGGGCACATGCAACTAACAAGCATATTGTTGCACCAGGTTGTGGCTTGGCAGACTCTTCAAACTTGGTCCTCTCCTGTGCTGGGTCTTGTATCTTACCAGAACGTGTTTCAACCATCCTACAAATGTATATAAGGGAATAATGAGATAAGTCTACTTTAAGTAGCCTCCAGAATAATATTTATTTATCTCTCACATCAAAGAGAGCAGTCAAGTCACACGTGTACCTAAATACAAATGATGATTCTATAATACATATATTCTGTTTATAATACATATATTCTGTTTAATAAAATAAATAAATATAAAATATAAATTTGAATTTAAAATATATGAAAAATAATATTACAAATTAAAATAAAACGGGTTCATTAGCCATGATGCAACACTTCCCCCTCTCCAGAGGTCGTCACGTCCTCGTGAGTTACCTCATCAATTCTCTCAAAATAGGGTTTGAGTCTTGAGACATGGACAATCAATGGGTCTTGGCCAGGATTATATTTCGGCTCAATTAAGTAATTTACGTTAGACAGCTTCTTTAATATTCGATATGGGCCAAAATATTTTCTCAATAGTTTTTCACATTTTCCTATTTTCCTGACTGGTGTCCAAACTGCCACTAGATGTCCTGGTTCATAGATTTTCTCATTGTGTTTTTTTGTCATAGTTTCTTTTCATTCTTTCCTGAGTCTTCTCTGTGTTGTTAATGACTACCTGTCTCGTCCTTGCTATTTTATCTAAGTAGTTTTCTATATATTCGTCGTAATCGTCCATGTTACTGTCCGTTGGGATATTCTCGTCGTCTAAGAGGGACATGGGTTCCCTTCCAAACAACAGGAAAAATGGAGAGTAGCCTGTGGTTTCTTGAATCGTGGTATTATACGCGTGGGTGATAAAAGGGAGGATTTCGTCCCAGTTCTTCTGGTCTGTGTTCACATACATGCTGATCATATTGACTAAAGTTCTATTTAGCCGTTCTGTTAGTCCGTTAGTCTGGGGGTGGTAGCTCGTTGTGAAGCAGTGTTTAACTTTGCACATTTTCAATACCTCCTTCATCAAATTGCTAGTGAATTGTGAACCTCTATTGCTAATAAGAAATCTTGGGGCCCCGTGACGTAAAATAATATGTTCGATTAAAAATGTAGAGACTTCTTTCACGGTTGCTTCTGATACTGCCTTTGTTTCAGCATACTTGGTATAATAATCAGTCAACACAATTATCCACTTCCTTCTTCTTTTCGTTGATGGCAAGGGGCCAACAAAGTCAATTACGATTCTTTCAAAAGGGTAGTTAGCAGGGGGAATAGGTTGTAAAAGTCCAAAAGGCAAGTAATTTGAACCCTTCCGACTTTGGCAAAGGTGGCACGTCTTTACAAATTCTGAAACATCTTTCAACATGGAAGGCCAATAGTATTCATTCTTCAATCGGTAAGTGGTTCTGGCGACGCCCAGATGGCCATTGAGCATATGGTTGTGGTATTCACTCATGATTTCCTTCCTTCTCTTCTTTGGCACTACCAGCAACCATGCCCTACCTTCAGGATTTGGATTTTTCTTGTAGAGACACCCATTTTCTTCTTTGAAGTTCTGTGTAATTGAACGCTTGTTTGCACTAAGGTTCTCCTTAATATTCTCAACAAAATCATTCTTTTCGTCTATTATTTGATTCAGAAATAGTCTTTCATAATCTTCGTCCCATTCGTTTTCCGGTAAGGGTCCTCTAGATAGACCATCAGCGTCCAGATGTTTTTTACCCGATTTGTGTATAATTTCGAAATTATATTCCTGAATCTTCAGTGCCCATCGTGCTAATCGGCCGGTCGGATCTTTCAGATTCCTAAGCCAGCATAGTGCGTGATGATCAGTTACGATTTTGAAGTGCCTTCCATATAGGTAGGGTCGTAACTTGGACATTGACCACAAAACAGCTAGACATTCTTTTTCGGTATTCGAATAATTTTGCTCAGGTTTGCTCAGTGTTCGACTTAAATATGAGATCACCTTTTCTTCATCGCTGAACTTTTGGACTAATGTTGCACCTAAGCCAATGTTAGATGCGTCAGTATGAATGTAAGTAGTTGCATCCGGATCAAAGTGCCCTAATATTGGGGGATTTATCAATGCTACTTTAAGGGTTTGAAATGCTTTTTCTTGATTTTCTGTCCAGGTAAAAGGTACATTCTTTTTTATAAGACTGGTTAATGGATCGGCAAATTTCGAAAAACCTTTGATAAATTTTCTATAATATGAACACATTCCTAAAAATGATTGAACTTCTTTTATCTTTTTGGGTCGAGGAAAATCTCTAATAGCCTTGATATTATGCTCCGCTGGTTTTATACCATGTTGATTAGTTATATGGCCAAGAATCTCCAGTTCTTCGAAAGCAAATTGGCATTTTTTGTTGTTCAATTTTAAATTAGCCTCGCGAAAACATCTTAAAACATCTTCAATTCTTTTGAGATGTGTTGAAAAATCCGAGCTATAAATGATTACGTCATCTAGATAACATAAGCAAATTTGCCATCTAAGATTACCAAGCATATTTTCCATGTTCCTCTCAAATGTCGCAGGGGCATTGCATAGACCAAAGGGCATTACGTTGAACTCATATAGGCCATGTGCTGTAGTGAAGGCTGTCTTTTCTTTATCTTTCTCCTCAACCTCTACTTGCCAATATCCTGATTTAAGGTCAATTGCTGAAAGGTATTTGGATCCTTGAAGTGTATCCAATACTTCATCAATTCTGGGAATTGGGTAAACATCCTTCACTGTTACATCATTCAATTTTCTGTAGTCAACGCAAAATCTGTACTTACCATCTCGCTTCTTGACCAAGATTACAGGGAAGGACCATGGACTCGAGGATGGTCTAATTATGCCGTCTCTGAGCATTTCATCAATTTGCTCTTTTATGATTTCTCGCTCTTTCGCGCTAACCCCATACGGCTTGTGTTTGATCGGTTTCGCGCCTTCTGTATCAATCCGATGTTTCGCTATGTTGGATCTTCCTAATCCCGACGAAAACAAATCCGCGTACTTTTCCAAAACTTGTTTCAATTGCTCCTTTTCCTTATATGATAAATTTTCGTTTATCTGAAATTGGGGTTCTTCATGCTCTTTTTGTTCACTTTCTTCTATAAGATTCACTTCGGCTGGCTGGCTTCCAAAGCACAATGTTTGGTTTTTTAATATTTTTAATGGTCGAGGGTAAGGGTTTGTTATCCAGATATGTTTCCTTATTCACAACATTTATTAAGCTTCTCGCTAGTCGAAGTCCATTTGTTTGACACATTTTATGGTTCTCCTAGACGATGTATTCGCCATCCTCTGCTTCTACAAATGCCTTAATCAATTTAATAGAAAGTTCTGGTATAATGGCATCCTTTGCACTTTTTATTTTCTTCTGTTGATATTTGATTACGTCACGATTTTCTGTCAAGTCATATTTGATTATTTCACGCTGACAAGCAATTTTTGCGTTCATTTTTTTAAGAAAATCTCGTCCAAGTATAAATATTCGCAAATGTGTTCTCATTATCACAAATTGATGTGTAATTGTTTTGTCATCAAATTTTATATTTAAAACAATATTTCCTACGATGTCTAATTATTTGCCATCGGGTCCGGAAAACATTTTATCAGGATTTATTATTTCAAGACCTGTGTTAAGAGCTGTACTAAGGTCGACCACTGAAAGATCGGCGCCTGTATCAATCAAAGCTTCGCAGATACCGATTCTATCCACGTTAATGTTCATTTTATATTTGGGGTCCAACTTTTTAATTCCATTTATGGTCGACTTGCTTTGATTGACGGACTCAGGCGCGATGCTTAGTTTAAATCTTCTAATGCGGCAAATCTATTCCTTGTAGGGATACCAGAGTACGTGCTATTACTTACGTCAGCGTAGAGCAGAGGTCTCGACTTCTCAGTTGCATTATCCATTCGGATTTCTTCTTCGACCTTGTCTTGTGTAACTATGGGGTCCTCTTCCACAATTCTTACAAACCTGACTCTGCAATACCGCGCTACGTGTCCTGGCTTGTTACACTTGAAACATATTGGTCTCCCGTCTTCTGTCCTATTCCTGTTTGAATTTGGACTCTTATTGTATGTTTTACTTGGGTAAACCGGTTTTGGCTCAGGATTGGGAGTGTAAGATCGACTAGGGGCAGATACCTGGGGCAGAGGCTTGTTCTGGTAGTACTCGGAGTGGGGGCCTGGGGCTTGGAGGTGTTCTGGTAGTACCTCGGAGCGGGGGCCTGGGGCTTAGAGGTGTTCTGATATGTTCTTCTGAACGACGTAGCATTCTTCCATTGCTCTTGATTATGGGGACGAGGAGAGCGTGGTCCATTATATAGAGCTTTTGATTTTTCTGCACGTTCTTGGTAATTATTTTCGAACAAATCCAGCTTTTTACAAATTTCTAGAAGTTCGTTTGTATTTCTAGGAGGGTTGAGGTGGAGGGCAAAAGAGAATTCCTTCTTTAATCCTCCAATAACCCAGTCTATTTAAGTCTCTTCTTCCATTTGGGGGTCGACCTTGTTGCACGGTACCAGGATATCCTCTGCGAACCTGATTGCAGGTTCATTCCACTGTTGCATTTCTTCTTTGTTGGCGTCTGAGGCAAAATCCTCAATTAGGCGGCTCTTGAAATTTTCCCAGCTGGTGAAACTTATCTTGTGTAGGTTAAGCCAGGTTTTGGCGCTACCAATCATATTCATGGCAGCATAACGGGAGATAATGTAGTCTGCCCAATGGTACAGGAAGCCATTTTTTTTCAAGAGATTCAATCCATGGGCGAGGGTCTTCCGTTCCATCATACTTGGGGATGTCGATGTTGGGGTTCAGAACAACTGGGTCGGAACTTGCATCTCTACCAATTGTTGCACCAGGTTGCGGCTTGGCAGACTCTTCAAACTTGGTCCTCTCCTGTGCTGGGTCTTGTATCTTACCAGAACGTGTTTCAACCATCCTACAAATGTATATAAGGGAATAATGAGATAAGTCTACTTTAAGTAGCCTCCAGAATAATATTTATTTATCTCTCACATCAAAGAGAGCAGTCAAGTCACACGTGTACCTAAATACAAATGATGATTCTATAATATATATATTCTGTTTATAAAACATATATTCTGTTTAATAAAATAAATAAATACAAGGTATGTCCCATAAGTTCCCGGACTGGGTCCATAAAAAAATAAATAAATGAAAAATGTAAATAAATTTGACAGTTTATTATAGAAAAAATATCTGGCAACACGGTGGTACCAATATCGAGGCGGTACGTGCGCGTGCGCCAAAGTTATTCTAATTTATTTAAAGGTTACACCTTGCGCTGCGGCGATTTTACGATGGAACAAAAATTGAAGCAGAGGATTTACATAGAAATTTGTGTGAAACTTCAAATATCAGCAACCGAAACTTTTAAAATGCCTAATAAAGCATTCCCCAATGACCCCCCAAAAAGAACAACTGTTTTTGAATGACATTTTAGATTTAAAGCTGGCAGAATTTCTATTGAAGATGATCCTCGGCAAGAACGCCCAAAATGTGCAAAAAATCACCGATTTGATAAAAGAAAATCCTCGAACCACTTTGCTGGAGCTAGAGCAAGACACAGGCATCTCTAAAACAACGATTGGAAGGATCGTAACCAAAGATTTGAAGCTCAAAAAGACTCCTGCAAAATTCATCCCAAGATTCCTCACTAATGACCAAAAACTGTGTCGGCTTGCAACCTGTGAGAACATGTTGGAAATGACAAGAACGGATCCGGAATGGAAAGACAAGATAATCACAGGCGACGAGACATGGGTCTATGACTATGACCCTGAAACCAAGCGTCAATATGCCGAGTGGAGAGGTCAGGGTGAGCCTAGACCAAAAAAATCCAGGATATTGAAATCCAGAAACAAGGTGTTGCTGGTCGCTTTTTTGGATAACAAGGGCATTGTTCATCACGAGTATCTTCCTGCAGGCCAAACGGTTATCAAGGAAATGTATTTGGACATTCTTCGCCATCTAAGGGAAGCGATTCGAAAAAAAATGCCAGAAAAATTGCCTAATGGTGACTGGATCCTACACCATAACAATGCCCGCCCTCACACAGCGCACTTGGTGACGAGTTTTTTTGGCTAAAAACGGGACAGAAATCCTACCTCAACCACTCTATTCCCCAGACATCGCACCAAATGACTTTTTCCTGTTCCCCAAACTTAAAGCAGTTCTAAAAGGAAGACATTTTGACACCAGGGATGACATAATAGAAAAATCGCTGTTGGCATTGAAGAGCATTCCAGAAGAGCTCTATAAAAACTGTTTCGACAATTTGGGGAAACGATGGCGCTGGTGCGTTGAAGCAATGGGGGATTACTTTAAAAAGTTTTAATAATTTTTTAAAAAAATATCTTACCTTTTTTTTTATGGACCCAGTCCGGGAACTTATGGGACACACCTTGTATAAAATATAAATTTGAATTTAAAATATATGAAAAATAATATTACAAATTAAAATAAAATAGGTTTATTAGCCATGATGCAACAATATTATTGAAGTTAATCTTATTAGAAAATAAATAATCTCTCTCGCTATAACAATAGGAAATATATAAGAATAGATATATATAGATTTAAAATTTCACATTTTTTATTAATCAAAAGGGGAAATATTTAAATATATAGAAAGATGAAATGGTCATACATTCAAGTGAGACCCCTTCTATTTTGGACCTCCAATAAATGTATGCAAACGGTCACTTTCCTCTCCTTGGAAAAACTCCACAGTACGAATTTTCTACAAACTCAACAAGACCAACAATACGAGTTATAAAGCCTATCGCCCTATATACCTCCTTGCTAACTTTGCCAAAATATTTGAGAAATTGATTGCCAGATTAAATGATAGATC
>CP092886.1:113483805-113515390 GCA_030710605.1 Cordylochernes scorpioides | reverse complement strand
ACTTAAATCCCCTGCTGAACACAAGTCAAAACGGTTTCTTGAATGACCATTCAACGATCATTACTCTTGAAGAATTAACTAGAAGTATAATATAATTTAAATAAAACAACTAGTCGCTCTAATTTCAGTAGGTACAGGGTCCATTATGAGTGTAATGAGCATTTACTGGCAAAATACATTTATTGATCGTAATTTGTGCGAATGTTCAATTTTCTTCAAAATACATTCCTCCTGCATCAATACACTTGCGGAGACGCGTTTGCCACGCCTGAAAGGCACCCTGAAACTCCTCGACAGGAATGCTTCTCAAGAACGTTGTAACATGGTGTTGGATGTTTTCCACGGTTTCCCAATGTTTTCCTTTCATCTCTCTCTCGAGTCACGGAAACCAAAAGAAGTCACATGGAGCTAAGTCGGGACTGTAAGTGGGGATGAGAGGGATCACCGGGGTATTGCTCCGGGCCAGGAAGTTGGTAATGATGAAGACTGTGTGACTGGTGGCATTGAAATGGTGGAGCTTGACCGTGTCTTTAATGTCAGTCATCACGCGTGCGATCCGACGTTTCAATCTCCTGAGCATCTCCAGGTAAAAGGCTGAGTTTACAGTTTGTCCCTGCGGTACAAACTCACAATGGACTATTCCTCGGATGTCAAAGAAGACAATGATCATCGTTTTGATGCGCGATAGGCTAATTCGCGCTTTATTGGGGCGTGGGGATGATTTTGTGTGCCATGCACAGTTCTGCCTTTTCGACTCTGGGTCGTATTCAAACATCCAGGATTCGTCTCCGGTTACTACAGAGTTCAGAAAGCCTGGTTCATTTTGAATCAAATCCAACAATTCTTGACAGCGCAAAACTTTAAGTTCTTTCTGGTCTTGCGTCAACACTTTCGGCACAAGCTTTGCACAGTCCTTACGCATTTGCAGATCCTCGGTCACTATCCTATTTACCACAAATGTGGACATGTGTAATGTGTCAGCAATTTTCTGGATGCTTAATCGACGGTCGGTACGCAAAACTTCGAGCACACGATCCACGTTCTCGTCAGTTCTGGCCGTTGTTGGGCGTCCTGAACGGGGTTCGTCGGCGACCTCCTCCCGGCCCTCCTTGAACGTCTTGTGCCACTTCCCAGACTGTGATCTTGAAATGCAATCGTCCTTGAAGGCTTTTTGCAGCATCTGGAATGTTTCAGTTGCATTTTTTCCAAGCCTCACGCAAAACTTTATGGCGTATCGTTGTTCAAGCGAACGCTCCATCGCGCTATGTTACAAAAGTTGAAAACACACTTTAAGCGGAGGCATGTATCTCCCCTCACACTGCTCGAACTCAACTGACGACCGGATAGATTGAAAGGGCATATCCCTCCACCACATTTCCCACGGTTTTACCGTGCTGCCATCTATCGTCGCGTCACAATAACAATATGCTCATTACTTTTATAATGGACCCTGTAGTACTGCGGAATTTGACAACTCTTGTCATCCAAATATAATTAAATCCCTTGATCGGTTGAATGCTTCACTCGGGTAAACAGAAATAATAGAATCATACTTTTGAGCTCGTAATGTCTTCTTTATATACGCTGGCATTTTTGTTAAAATAACCAAACAAAGGATGCCTAGAGGGAGGAGCACTGTCTCCGTTACTTGGAACGTCATCCTCAACGGCCTGCGTTCGTCTTTCTCAAATTTCAAATATTCGTCCTGTGGCATATGCCGGTAATGTGAACATCGTTCTCTGGGCCACACATATAATAGACCTGATAGATTTAATCCAAACAGTTCTTCTTGTGATAGACAAGGTGTGATTAGACGAAACTATCTTTATCAACCGGAAAACACTCCTAATTTAGTTTCGTTATCAGCCTCATTTAACAATAGAACACAAAGAAATAAGCCTGGAAATTACCTATAAAATAAAAACACTTGGAGGCTCTTTCTCTGATAACAAAAGAAACAAAAACAAGTTCTACTTTTCAATTCATACAGAGGACATTGTAGATCAATGGAACCAAGAAAACATTCTTTTCTCAATTTGTAAACATAATTTGGGAGTTTGATTATAGGAAAAGAATTTATTCTATAAATCACCCGTACAATCCAGATGCAATATGATATCCATATATTTCTATTCGTTATTTACAGAAACTTCATTCTCATTGCAACATAATATTCTTATCTCAGTCGTACACGAATTTCGAATCATATCATACGAATGGTCATACATTCTTCTACATACACATTCATAAAATACTATTCCAAATTTAAATAAATGTTAAATAAACTGTAATAACGAAACTTATCTAGAGAAATATTATGGGCTACGAAAAACTAATATTACCATTTATTTGCATCAATCCTTTTATACAATGCTAACTTTACAGTTCGCACTATTTTTTCAAACGAAATTCCTACACAGTTCCATCCAAATTTTATCGTCACTCAATTTGTCACATCACACAGATAATTCAATCACTACTTACATAAGGGTCTTTCGGAAACCCCAAATTGTTCCTAAGGAGAAACCTGCACTCCACCTTATCTCAAACTGTTCGAACTTTGCAGAAGTGTGTGTGTGAGACATCGATTGTTCCAAGATCTATTGATAAATGATTTATTCTCTTGCCATATTATATCAACATTAATAAACAGTGTGAATTTATAAATCCAATATATGCATATTTTTCTAAATATACATATATGTTTATATAACAAAAGCGCACATCTTCTTTTAAAAGGAATTTAAATAATGATCTTATCAATCACCCCCAGTACAAAACGTAATAATGGTAATTAAGAATGAGTCACAAAACCAATTTTGGAGGAAAATTAGACAAAAAACCAACCTGTATACCATGGTTTCAGGCTATGGCCCTCATCAGTACATGGGGCAGCTTCTATTTCATATAATCTTCAAGGAGGATTTATAATATCTGTTGGAAATTAGCCAGAAAGGTGTTTGTGCTGGTGAAGTGGGACAGTGTTATTACCAGGCCAGAATGCAACTAGAGTTGCGGGAGGATGACATTCATCTACCAAAAGAAGCACCTCTCCTTTTGCATTGTTTCAACGAATTATTAAAGGGAGATGTGTCTGTTTAGGGACATTAATACCATTATACTGCAACTTTATGTTCTATTTATGTGATAAAAGAAGGAAATAAATTATAAAATGAAAATAAAATAATAGATATGCCAACGACATCATTTTGTCAAACGACAATCCAAGTGAAGAAATTTGTTTAATTGATTATATATTTAATATATTGGAGATAACATAAAACAAATGGAATGTTTTATTTATAACAAACGCCTTCCATTTACACCTATAAAACAACTTATTGCTAAATAAAACAAGACATCACAAACACTTTGACAAATTTTATTTTAAATGTTTTTAGAGAGTTTTTATAAAAAAACCTTGTCTTGGCTCATTAACTCCCCACAAATTCCCAGACACAATCGCTAAGGCCCATTTACCGTTTTGGCGAATAATTTAGATGGAAGAAAAATGTGTCTAAAAACTGTAAATAAGTCTCGTGGAACGTTTTTCTTCAATTATATCCTAATTGAAAATTGTTCTTACTTTTTGCAAACTATTTCATTAATTTTCTATTATTAAGTAATTATTCTAGTGATATGCGGTTTATCAAATACCTAGCATGTTGAGGGAGCGACAAAATTAAATGTTAAAAAATATTAAAATTATTCCAAGATATTATAAATAAAAATATTTCTTATTTTTATAGCTAGAAGTAATATGCTTATTGAATATTTGATCGTGAAAATATATTATTTTTGCTTTTATTGTATACTCATAAAACAAAATAAACTTCACAATAATTATTTAAATTAGAGATAGAGATAAAGCGCATCATCCTTTAAAATATTTTTCGATAAATCTTGTAGAGAAAGGTTAATATGCGTGTCGCGTATATATATACACCTGTAGTAATTAACCAAAAGCCAACGTAGAAATAAATAATTTATATATATTTTTTATAATTATCTTTTTAGGAATAAAATAATTTATTTTGAAAAGGCACAGTAAATTCATAAAACTCCAGTTATATGGCGTGAGATGTATACTTCCATTAAATGGCTATTTGCCTTAGATCCCAAAAGAATGGAGGTTAGGGCGGTGTAGGATCCGGCGAGTATTGCTTAGTGTTCTTAACATCTCCTATAGTCGTATTCGAGTTATAAACCTAGTTAAATGGGTATGTATCCGAGATCCTAGCAGAATGGAAGATACAAATTGGGGCTGGCATCAAGAGTAGAAGTCAGCTGGTATTCTTTGGATCTCCTACAGTTGTATTTGAGTTATATACTAACGTCAAATGGGTATATACCCGATATTTCGTCTAGTAGAATGGAGGATACAAATATGGGGCTGACATCAGTAGTAGGAGCCAGTTGGTATTTCTCGGTAATCCTGACGTCTCCTATAGTCGTATTTAAGTTATATACTTTCGTCAAATGGGTATATACCTGAGATCCCTTAACAGAGTGTAGGATACACATTCGAGGTTGACATCAAGAGTAAGAGCCAGCCAGTATTAAGCGGTACTCCTACAGTTGAATCCGAAATATATATCTTCAATAAAATGGGTATATACTTTAATTCCAAGCGGAATGGACCATACAAACTTGGTCTGACAGCAAGAGTAGGAGCCAGCCAGTAATAGACAGTACACTTGATGTCTCCTACAGTCGAGTTATATACCTCCTAGATCAAAAGATAATTTTATTGGGTGCCGTTCAAAAATATCAACCCAAGTTATATACTTTGCGTGTGTGTGTGACAGTTGTAAAGTTAGAGTAAACTTCATAAACTAACTTTCTCTTCTCTGTTTCGATACTTAGCTCTATAGCTGTTACATATGTTTTATAAAATAATATAATCAATAGTTCAGCCGTAGGATTAGGCGCAAGTTCTCGTTCCATTAGGAAAAGGAAGACGTTACATTTACATGTTATACTTCACTACTAATTACTCCATTTTCCTTTTTAAATGGCGACAGTGGGTTGTCGAAAAATCAAAAGAACTATTAACCTTTATAAAAAGTTTGATGAAGTATTCAACTCGTGAATCAATTAAAATCCAACCTTTACAATTATGGCATCCTCTATAAACCTTACAAGTGTGGTTTAAAAACGTCTGTCGTTTCATTTATTAGGGCAAAATAACCTAGTATTGATTCATCTGAATATTTTCTGTAGTAAGGTGAAAACATTTTATATGGACTATCATACACTTTATCATACATCCTAATCATAAAATAGAATAATAATTTTTAAAATTCACATTCGATTGGGATATTTCTAGATACTATTAATATAACACACACACACAAAGTATAAATATAAAGTTCACTTTCAACAAATGGTTTTTATTTATTTATTATCGAGAGTCGATCAAGAGGTATTATAGATGAACGTTCAAGTAATAACTTTGAGAACAAGAGCTTACGTTAATATTTTAACACTATCGATAATAAAAGAAACATTATTGTTGAAAGTTAACTTTATTTTCTTTATAGAAAAATATAATGGAAGGTTGGATTTATATATAAGATTCAATACTTACTTCAACTTTTCCTTTTCTGTATTTTTAAGTTCCGGTGACCCAATGTCACCCTTTATCCTTGACAATGGTGGCAATGGGTCACCGAAACGTAGTAAATAAAGAAAAATAAAGAGTTTTTAGAGAGAATTAAAATATAGAATATTATTCATTTTCTTTATTTATTTAAATCAACAAAATTTATTTTTTATATTTAACAAAAAAGGCATATCCTGCATTTGCATATCTGAAGAATGTATATAGAATTATTTTTTCTTCAGTTAGTTGCTGGTGAATTGTAGATGAGTGTGGCAATATATAATAAATATTTTTTGTAAGATAATAGGACTTATTGATTTTATAGAAGATTTTCTTTAAAAAGGTAAAAAAATCTGAGCACAACAACAATATTAAACTAAACGTTGATTTTAATTGTTTCGAAATATTTGGTCAGCACATTTTCTAAACAAATAAAGAAAATAAAACCACGAAGGCCTTTTGTCCCTCGTCAACGATATGCAGGCTGTGCTTAAAAGACTAAAAATTTGGTCCAAGTAGTTTCCTAAGAAATAGAAAAGGTCATTTAAAGCCATATATAGGTAATTAAGCTGTTCAAAAAATAGAAAGGAAAATCAAGCTTTGATATTAAAAACAACAAAGCAACATCCCGAACGTTCACATGAACATTTTTTATTCCTTTAAAGCGAGAGTTGCCAGATTTGGAACATGAATACCATCCTTTCGCAGCTATAAGCTTATGAAGATTCCATTTGATATCAAGAATTAAAGTCCATCTTTGACTGACGAGGACAATATGCCCGACACCATGGTATCCAGGTGGTCGTTTCTCAGTTTGCCAAAGTTGGTGTTGTGGCTTTGTCACCGACTTCATTCGCTCAGTTTGCGTTTGACGGTAAACAGATGGAACTTAATTTAAGCGTCTATTTTTACGGGAGAGGCGAATTTTATTTTTATATAGTCTATTGTGCAACCTCTCCTTTAATACATTCTCACTCTAGCTACTTAAAATTAAAATAAATTATTAAACATCTTAAAAGATAAATCTGTACAACGCTTTTTGGATTTGGTAGTACGAACTATTTTTAGGGTTACCCACTGATGAGCCAGGCCCTCCTAAATATTGCATCATCACATTTAGTGTAAGTATAAAATGATTTGATATGTTTTTTTTTTTATTTAAAAAGAAATGGTCGCGCTATAAACATTTATATTTCTGAGATAAACGAGGGTTATCCAAATAAATAGAGCAAACGTGTGAATATTTTATTTCTGTAACGATACGTAATTTGAGCTATAAAAGATGACTTTGGAGCACGCTATCGTGTCGTCATTTATTGCTTAGAAATTCGCCTTAGAGACCCTGGAAACTTCTATTTATAGGATCGCTCCTCGCCGCTGTGTGGACGCCCAGGTAGCAAATACCGTTGGATTACTTAAGGTGTGAAACTGGCACCTGCTGGTCTGATTCTGATTGGTTGCCGGTGATCTCTTTGTCCACCTCCTACCTACTACACCCGGCCTCTTAGAAACATTCAGCTCCAGATGATATATAACATCGTGTAATACTGTATTACAACTTTCTCCTTATGGCTACTGTGCTGTGGGAAGCACTATTTAGATTGATTATTCAATTTTAACTCTAAAATATTTTATATAGAATGAATAGATAAATCGAATTTTCATTGGAATATAAAGCATTCAACAAAAGCTTTATGGAAAAAATATTGTTTGAATTTAACAAAACGTTGGCGCGCTATGCTTCAATTAACTATTAATTATCTCAAAATTATTTCTAGAATACATTTCCCACATTATGTAAAATATATCGTTGTGTATTGAGATGCGAAGTGTTAAACAAATGTATAGCGCGAAGTATTATACAGCAATATTATTGTTTCTATTCGTGGATAGCAATCACTCTATACCACTATTATTAATATTGACCATTTTTACTGTGATCGTTTTATTGACCATTATAAATATATCAAATAGTGGGTTCATAATATATATGCACAGCATCACCCTATATCTTCAACTTCAGCACCGAACATATCATGAGGTTAGCTTATGTAGAAATATAGCTGTAAATATTGAAGGGATGAAAATAATCAATCTCCGCTGTGCTGATGACAATACAACTGATTTTTGAAAACAAAGAAGACCTAAAAGAAATTATTGAAAAGCTAGAAGATAAAGCGAAAGAGAGGTTTATTTTAAAATTAAATATTATCAAAACCAAATTTATAACAATCGATAAAATAAATATCTTTGAAATTGTATCAAGAAAATTATAAATAGTCGATCACTTGATATTCTCAGGATCCCCAGGATTAATAAGATGGGATGTTGCTTAGAGGATGTAAAAGGAAGAATAGTATTAGGAAGGAAGGCAATGATGAAATTGAACAGAATTATGTGAAAAAATAATAGAACAAATGATAATAAAAAGATCCGGTTTTTATATTTAAAATAAAAATGGCATATCCTCACCAGGAGCACATGTGCTTTACAGAAGGCAGAGCGCCATCTGGTGGAACAGAAATTAACTAAACATTGATTTAGCCTCTTCCTGAAAATGAGGAATTATGACGGCATTCCATTCAAGACAAAGATGAGAATTGTAAAGACATTGGTATCTCCTGTGTTCATATAAAAATGTGAGAGCTGGACTCTTAGAAAAGAAAAAAGAAAAATAATTAACCTTCGAAATGTGGACGTGAAGAAAGCTACTCAAGGTGACATGGATTAATTTATACAAAAAAAACTAATATTTCAATCTTAAATTAAATCAATTCTGGTAGATTCCTCTAAAATCCCAAATATGTAAACAATGACTTACCTACTTCGGAAACAAAATGAGAGCAAATGTTTTAGCAATGACTTTGGTGGTGGGGACAATATTCGAGGTGGAAGGAAGAAAAGAAAACCAGCAATGAGCTAGGTAGGCTAGGTGAAGCAAATAAAATATCAAAGAAATCCTTTGATGAATGGATGACAGATCACAACTACTAAGTAAAGACTATGGATTTATTTTCGTGATGTGTGTTGATATTGCTGTGGTATGTCAATTATTCGGTTTATGCTGCTATTATTATTTGAAATTAGAAACTGAAACAACTTTAAAATAATGCAAATCTGGTTATTACTAAATCTGAAAAAGGAGCCACCACTGTAATCATGAGTAAATCTGATTATTCTAAGAAAATCCATAACATTCTTGAAGACGGTACTATATTCAAACAGATCGACTCAGCCACCAATTCAAAAACCATTGCCTTATTTAGGAGAAGACTGACAGCCTTACAGAAAGAGAAACTAATAACAGATATCCAACTGAAGCAATTCACAGCCAACACAAACCGAGTTCCATACATCTACGGCCTACCTGAACTTCACAAAGAGAATATACCGTTAAGACCGATAAATGCTTATCATCTTTCACCAGCTATGCCATTGTCCAGGTTCCTGACCTCATACCTAACTCCTGTGATTCGTTCTGCAAACCTCTATTCCATTAGTAGCATACCTGATTTTATATTTAATTTAAGAACTTTAAAACCTACACCAGGATGTAAAATTGGTTCTTTTGATGTGGTATCTTTATTTCTTAGCCTCCCCCACCATTTAATAATAGACAATCTGAAAAAGACATACTAAATCAAAATTCGACTGATACCATAGAAACCAATATAATCATTACTTTATTCCAGCTCTGTCTCTCAATTAGGAATTTTTAATTTGAAGATGAAATCTACCAACAGATTTGTGGTTCCCCCATGGGGAGCCCGTTATCATTAATAGCTTCCGAAATATTCATGTTGAAACTGGACAAATAGATCAATAGCTTTAAAGAACGTGGCATAAAGAAATGGTACCGCTACATCGATGATATATTTTGTGAATATGAAACAGACAAAGAACAACTAATTTTAAGCACTTTAAACAGTTACCATCCCCAGATTAAGTTCACAATGGAAACTGAAACTGAAGCCGCACTACCATATTTAGATATTCTTATCCTTAGAACCGAAAATAAATTCCATTCTACAGTCTATTACAAAAGAGGATTAGAACCATCATATCTTAGTTTCAATTAATTTGGTCCAATAGGTCATCAAATCTCAATAGACGCTTCATTCTGAAGCAAACCTACAACCAATTCCTCCCCAAGAAACAGACAGTATATCGAACTAATTGCTACCTACAATATTCTCCAACCAATCAAAAACTGGCTTACGAATTTAAGAAATTCGGAATTAGAATTTTATTCAGTACCTCCCGGTCCATAAGTCAAATAATAAGAAACCCTATCACCAAATCTAATATCAGAATAGAACCTGGAGAGCAGCACAACGCCATATACTCAGTATCCTGCCAACAGTGCCCTGCCTCATATATAGGAGAAATCGGACGAACAGTCGCCATCAGAATCAAAGAACACATCCGCAATGTAAAATATCACGACAGTAGATCATTAATATACCAGCCCGAAGAATCCACCGGCCATCAATTTAACCTACAGGATGTGAAATGTTATTTTCAAAACATATTTTCAAAATATAATATGCTCATTCTGAAATCACTAATTTCAAATAATAATAGCAGTATAAACCGAAGAATTGACATACCATAGCAATATCAACACGCATCATCAAGATGAATCCATAGTCTTTACCTAGTTGAGTTGCGATCGGTCATTCATTCATCAAAGGATTTCCTTAGTATTTTATATGTGTTAAAAATAATTCATGTTTTCAATCAATTTTTGTATAGCATATTTTATAAATTTTATTCCGTCATAAGTAAATAAATTTTAATATTAATTGAATTGTTCGGCCATATTTATAATATTCCAACATTTGTTGAGACCTTTACAAAGAAGTTATATCCTTATATTGTTTACAAAAATGATTTATAAAATGAAAAATCTAAAATATTCGAAGAAATAACCTCAAAACAGCAACTATCTTGTTTATTTAATTGATAACAAATCATATATAAAAACACTTTACATTATCACATGCCTTAAATTCATATTGTATTCTATCTCGTTGTTTTGGAAGTGAGAGAATAGGAAGCATCTTCCAGAGAAATTTAAATCGCCTCAGATCAAACATTAATACAAACCTTGTTAAACAATTCTCTACCATTCTTGTCCAGCTACCTCGATAGAAGAGACAGAAAGAAATCTGAAGAACGTGGTAATAGCAACCAATATCATCATTACAAATAAAAAGTATGCCATTATATATTATCTTATATGTATATATTTAGAGAGAATTGCATTTATTCATTTATTAATGGGAGATCCTCTTGCCCAATTTGCAGCATATAAACTAATTTGTCTATGAGTATAATTCCTATAATCATAGAATAAAGAAATTTTAAATTAACTCATCTTCTAAATAATATCAATTTGTTCAAATAAGCTTAAAATAGAATGGGAATAAATCATTCTCAAATTGTGTGTTTTCTATGATATATAAACATAAATATATATGTATATTTAATAAAAATAAATTTCACGGTTGGAATTTTATCTTCAAGGAAAACCTCTTATTTCGCCAAATTGAAGAAAATATGTTAGCAAATAATTTAACGGTTTCCCCTCAAATCTCAGAGCAACAAGAGGATTGTGGAACTTCGAATTTACTTAAGGGATTTATGGAACGAGCCAAATGGAACAAAGAGAAATCTATTTCTTTAAAATGGGCTCATTCATAAGTGTCATTTCTTTTTTCCCCAAGTGTGGAAAACTTATTTATGGAATTTGGGCAGAGAATATGGACTTTTAAATTGTTAGAAAAGTGCATTATAACTGTGAGTACACCTTGGTATAGAAACCATTTATAACGGCATATTTACTTTCTGTGTGGTTTCGAAATGTTGTTTTATCAAGAAAATTAAATATCGTCTAAGAAAGGGAGAGCTATCATTGTAGTATTTAGACATTTTAACACATATGGAAGCTCTTTGTTAAATCGTCTACCAACTTATATTTATTTAATTTATATATGTTATATATATATAACTCTATAGATAGAACGCATTTTTATATATAATATTATATATATAAGAATTGGAATCGTTTAATATTTCTGAAACAAATTTATTGGTAGATTAATCTCTCTTGAAGATATACATTTTCAACCTATATACAGTTAAACCTGTCTATATCGCCCCTTCTTGGGACTCACCAAAATAGGGTGCTATAGAGAGGGGGTGTTATAGACAGGTCACTTTTAATGTAAAATGTATACATATTAATGTTTAAAATCGGACGCTATAGAGAGGAAGGTGCTATTTAGAGGGGGCGCTATAGACAGGTTTACTTTATAGTGTTGGGATGTCAATCATTATATTGCAATAACAGTTAATACTATTTCCTCTTGTGTGTGCGTGGTATTGATAGTATTATAAATTCAATCATGGAAAAAACCAAAGGAAGTGGAAAGTCTTAGATGGCCGATCGTTTGGGTTTTTAATGGTTTTTGTATTTTTAGTAAACAGGGGCAATTTTTTCCACATTTGAGTATTGTCCATGACTGTATATATTTATGTCATTGCGATAATTACAGGAGGGGTCGAGGGTATGTTTATATATAATTTTTTTCATTATGACTCTATCTTCTAGGCCTGAAAGCCCTTCAAAAGGGGAAATATATATAAAATATTATGATAAAGTGCATACTATATATATATACAACTGTATATATGTATATGTGTGAAAGAACAATAGAAAAATCAAAAGGGCAGGTGTCGGTATTAAAAATAAAGTAGGCATATCCTGACCAAAATCCACTAGATGGCGCTCTGCCATCTAAAAAGCACATGTGCTTTTGGTAGGATATGCTTACTTTATTTTTAATATATACATATATTTTTAAAAATGCATATATTGGAATTATAATGAATTTATTGTTCCAATTTTTCGAGGGGTAACTCGCCTCTCTTTATCGAGGATGTTTGTGTTTTTCACTAAAGCATGCGCGCACGTGTACACCACTCTCGTTCTACAAGGCCAATGAAAGAATTGTATCTTTGATTTAAACATTACATTCAGTATATATACAGCTAAAAATTATATATAAAATTACAGATAAATACCATTATTATTATTTTGTCTACACATTGTGCTTGAAATAGAGATTTATACACAACAGTGTAACCGTAAATAATTGTGTGCATACATATTAATTCTAAATTAATGATAAAATTTTGAAGAAAAATAAATGAGTAAATTAAAAGTATATACATAGTTATTTACAAAGAATTAGGATATGAATTCTTTATAGATTTCTGGAAAATCAATTTTTCTGTTTATACTGTATTTATCTTCGGTAGAAGCCCAACTTTCTAAAAACAGTCTACAATGCTTTTCTGTAATATTTTTGTATATAATTGATGCTTGTTTGAAATCTGGTATATGGCTATTATTTAGGGAGTGGTCAACTAGGAGGGATAATGGTTTGTAGTTTTTTAAAGCTGCTTTATGTTGTTTATACGATCTTTAAGAGATTTACCTGTTTCTCCAATGTATGTAGCTTGACATGTATGGGAGGGAATTTTGTAAATTACATTGGTTGTATTTTCTTGGTTTGAAATATTTTTTTGTATCTGAGTGGCGTAAGATTTGTGGTAGATTTTGTGCAGATTGATATGTTGTAATTATATTATATCTCTTTAAAATTCGGGCAATTCTCTCTGAGCCGTAGCTATATGGAATAGAGCAATATCTTTTTTGAGACTGATCACGACTATTATTTGAAGGTATAGCTCTTTGTTTATGAAAATGTTTTTCATTAAATTTCTTAGGATAATTATTATTTATCAATTCTTTGATAATTCTATTTCTTTCTTCTGTTGCACTATTTCTATTTGAATAATGTGTTTCTATTCTTTTAGTAAGAGATTTCACTACGGCGATTTTATTATGTATGGGGCCAAAGGAGCTGAAATTTAAATAGTTTCCGGTGTAAGTAGGTTTTCTGTATATACAAGTTTCTATGTCATATTGATTTCTTTTAAGCTGAATGTCCAAAAAGGCTAGGGAATTATTGCTTTCTTTTTCATGTGTGAACTTTAAAAAAGGTTTGAGACTATTGAGAAAACGTAAGAAGCTTTCAATGTTTGTTTCTGTTAGACAAAAATGTCATCAATATATCGTAGCCATAATATTATATTAAATTGTTTGAATTAATTATTTTTTCATCTATTTCATTCATAAATATGTTGGCTAATGCAGATGAAAAATAAATATATATTCAATAGAACATATAAAATAATTCGTTTGTTTTGACGCGATTTATTTTATTATCATTATATCTTGTTTTCCTGTTCAGGATATATAAAATACATTATCTAAAATAAATATAGCATCACCCCTATAAATACTTTAGCAAATTCACAGAAAATTTGCATACTTAATAAGTATATTAAGGCATCTAAACGACTTTTTCATTTAACCGTAACTATAATATGAGTACATAAAAAGCCTTGTTTATAAATAAAAATATATTTAAATTGCCTCTAGCGTAACATCATTCAGAGTTATATTGTATTTTATATTCTTAAGATCTTCTTTTTTTAATATCCTATTGAGACTTATAGGACATGGAGACTGAATTCATGGATTAAATTTATAATTTTTGTAGGGTTGAATATAGGTTCTTTCTTGAGGCTATCATACATTCCAAGAGATGGTCTGGTGAGAACTCTTTGGTCCTGCAAATGGTGCATTGTGGGAAGTGTTGACATCATCCTGGAAAAGGAACGGTCTTGTATAGCCATTTTTGAGCCTAGAAATACAGGCTTCAGCCTGTCGGTTCATACAACATACCAGAAAATCTCCTGGCCTTTGGTTTAGGTTTCAATGATGGAATGTTGACTCCTGTATTTTTGGCTAGATGTGTCTCTTCTGTATGCATTTGAAAGAGTTGAAATCAAGGCCTGAATTAGGCATTGCTGTTGTTTCTGCAATCGCATCTTTTGTGTCCTTACCATTGAGTCCTATGTGGGAAGGGATCAACTGGAAGGGGATTTGTGTCTGTGAAGCGCTTGTCCAAATTCAGAGAAAATTTCCTCAAGGACATTTATAGGGTGTCCTCTTTATCAAAGTGTTATAGAACTATGTTGAGAGCTTCCAGTTCAGCATTATCACAGAGCCCCCAAATTTGTTGGTGACCTTGAATTCTTGAATCTGGTTTCTGTTTTTCTGTATTGGATGTATATATATTTCCTCATATAGAGGGTGTCCCAAAATAACGGAGTTAAACATTTTATATAGTAAAGATAGAGGCTGTCTGGCAGGCATTCATAGTTCTTCAAATTAAAGATACTTCAAACATTTCAGTCTTAATATTATTGAAAAATATTGATCAAATAACAATAATATGGATGCTAACTAACAACTTATTCAGGCGGTGTAAAAGTGGCCTCCCTTGGAGGTAATACATAGGTCCATTACAAGACTTAAAAATTTCAGCTATAGGCCTCAAGTCCTCCGGCGACAATCAATCCCATTCTCGGCGCAGTGATCGTTTCAGTGACTTCAAACCTTTGTGGCATGTAGCACTGCCTCTGTCCTACAAAATGGACCGCTGAAACTTCATAGTCCGAAAGCTTGCCGATTATACATAACAAATAAAAGAAACTAGCTGTAAACTTTGATTCCTTCTTCAAAAATAGGGCCATTTTATTTCATATTAAAAAATATTTTGAATGAATATCAGTTTAGGTATTGATGATCATGTGTCGATATTACTAGTCTCAAGCCCTTCTTTTTTTATTTGCTTATCCCGTACACGTGGTACAGGCCATGATAATCATGGTGGTTAGAAGTTGGTGACTGCTTTTACTGTAAGTGCACCACATGTCTACACATGTAAAAAGCAGTTCAACTTTGCACTTACAAATGTGCCAGGGCCCCGTTTGATTACTTACACTCGCTGGTGGGGCTGGACGTTTGCAAGAATTGGGGGCCATTCGAGCATTTTTTTATCAGAAAAAAAAAGCCCAATGCGGGAGTCGAACCCGGGTCGTAGCGGTCGAAAACCAACGGTTTAGACCATCATTCCATCGACCCCCAGCCCTGATTTTGAATGCAGACAACCAATACTTGGAAATAGGAATTATTTGGAATTTATTTTAAAATATGCTAAGCATATAGAAATATGGGTGATGTTACAATAGGTGTGGGTCTACCGTAATATAGCGGAGCTATATCAATATAGGTGGGGGCCAGGTAATATAACGAGGTCAATATAATATAGTAGTGTTACACTAATCTATATATGCGGTGCTGATGTCCAATAACCCCCCGCCACCGACGGACACAGGACGTGCCGCTGCCCGGAAGCCACGCAGTGCGGCCAAGACCCCAAACAAACCGCGCCAGTCTTGCCTGCAGTCTTGAGATGGCAGGTAGGCCTGAAGATGGTAGAAGACTGATGAAAGTACCAGACTATTGGCCGCTCTCGCCCGCCTAACAATAGATATATAAAGTAGATCTATAGTAATATATGTGAGAATACAGCAGTATAGCTCATTATATTGGGTCTATAGTAATGTAGTGGCGAAAAAGGTAATATAGGGAGTTATAGTAATATGAGTTGGGATACAGCAATATAGATGGACCTAGAAATATCGGGCTATAGTTTCATAGGTAGGCCTATAGTAATATGGTGAGGTTATAGTAATATAGGTGGAGCTACAGAAATATTATACGGCTATTGTAAAATAATGGGGCTATCCTAATATAGTGAAGCTAAAGTTATATATGTTGAGATGCTGTAATATAAGTTAGTCTTTAGTAAAATGGATATAGATCTACAATATTATATAGGTGGTTCTCTCTATAATATTATAGGCAGACCTACAGTAATGTAGGTGGTAATGCAGTAGTATAGGTGGAGTACATTAAAACAGCAGCGCTATAGTTATGTGAATAATGTCTGAACAGAATCCTATGTGATGAATTTGTATTTAGCAACTGCTTCTAATTCAATTGCACTACGTTCACAAAACTTCGCACAGGTAAATGTCAAAGTCCCATTTGTTTAAAATGTAATCCAATGTTGGGTTTAAACTTGTGCAAGTCGAGAGCTATAGTAGAGATAATTATTTTTTGAATGTTCCAATTTCAGCTTCGTTACCGGGAACCGGTTGTTCTTGATCGACCATGTATGCGCCCCTGCCCCCTCCATGAGACCAGTGCCATAAATTTTATAAAGAATAATACATTTTTTTCAAAGACAACTTCAAAAATCGATTTTGTCAGCAGAAAAATATATGTACATAATTTCAAATCAGTGCGATATTCTATCAGATTGACAGTGGTGAAGCGCGCTAGTTTTGTTAGTGAGGAGAAAAGGCGCTGTGGCTTGGTAGAGGCCACAGCGGCGGGCCACTAACACGTGCAATTGATCTCAATTAAAGGCTGCAGCCGAGTGTTATTTATTTGGCGCTATTTGCGCTCGTTACCGAGGTGTAATTGTCATGCGTCGCTAACAAGCTAGGACGCCGGAAAGTCTCTAACAAGCCGCCCATCGATCGGACGCGGCTGTCATTAAAATTTATAGACAACCTGACAACCTGGCCATCATACTGCTGACAACATATTGTCACATTCTATTGTGCGGGGCACTCATCACATCTACTAGGGATAGAATGTCACGTAGAGTAAATTACCGCATGTATCGTTTTTATAAATGGACAACCTTGGTCATTCTTTGAGGCCGTCATTGGAAAAAGGGTTATATTCATATAAATTCTCACACACATTTTTAGTCTTGAAAATTCAATTTCTCTATTAACAGCCTTTTGATCGTTGAGGTACCGTCTGCATCACAATGAGGAGGACAAACAACCTAAGGCGCGCGTGAGGCAGGCTTTTCTCGTTTTATCAAGAAAATATAATTTACTAATATTCTCTTAAAATTGAATGAAATCAATAAATAACTTATAAGTCATAAAACGAAAGTTATAACACCAAAAAAAAAAACATTGCGTGAATTCATTTTCAAAGGAAAAGGTGCATCCTTAAGTATATATATATATATCGTAATTTAAACAATGTGATATGTAAGTAATAGAGTATGATGTCTTTTCTAGTCGTCTTAAAGTGACACCAGCTTACCACTGGACACCCGGGGGATCCAGAGAGGGACAAAAAGGGCGTTGGTCCAGATGTTGACAGTTAGTTAGGTTACAGTGGATATTTTGGGGGAGGCCCGCTCAGTGCTAGGTCTCACGGCGGCCCTCGTGGCTGCCGTTTTGGTTCCTCCCTGCCTCCGCGGCTTCATGCAGGACGCCGAGCTTTCCTCAGTTAATCCTCAACTTTCCCCTGGTTCTGGTGCCACTTGAGACGTACTGGGAGAGCGTCTTTTGATCCCAAACTTTGTCCTTACTGTCCCGTGCGGACTTTCCACTCAGCACGCCTTGCCACTCAACCCTGACTGCTTCCAACTCACTTGTTGGCTTACCCGGGTTTACGACATATATATATGAAAAAACAATAGAAAAAAATATATATAAGTGAGTCAGGTGTTGATATTAAAAATAAAGAAGGCATTTCCCTGACCACGACCAATGTGCTTTTTAGATGGCCGAGCGCCATTTAGTAGGGTAAAAATAAACTAAACGTTTATTTAGCTTTCTCCGTGATATTTGGCCAACCCAAATTCTTGATAAATCAAGAAAAGCCATCCACGAACGCGTTTCGCGCTGTTGGCGCTCGTAAGCGTGGAGTAGGCTGTAACCACTGCGACCAAAAATAATTTTGGTCCCAGAGGCTTCTTGAGAAATCAATAAATGGGTATTTAAGGGCAAATTTGCGTAAATACGCTTAACACATGAAAATACAATAGAAAAAAATAAAAAATAAGTGGGTCAGGTGTTGATATTAAAAATAATTCGAGGATGGCTTTTCTTGATTTATCAAGAAATTGGGTTGGGCAAATATCACGGAGTATGCTAAATAAACGTTTAGTTTATTTTTTGCTTCATAGATAGCACTCTGACATCTAAAAAGCACATGTGCTCGTGGTCAGGAAATGCCTTCTTTATTTTCAATATATATATATATATGGTAATTTAAACCAACACCCTATATTGTTTACTACTTATAACAAGATTGTCATGTTGTATATAGAAACACATCTATAACGCATGATTGACATGTGTCTTGCATCACCATATGTAATGTACTTTGTACAAACTGAGGATAAAAAATTAAACTATGTAATAGATTAAGAGCTGAGTTAAAGCAAGATTGAGAAGTACAAAAAACGTCTAAAATCGAGAGAGAAATCCAACAACCTTAAAAAGGAATTTGGCAGCCCGTTTCCATCAAGGTCAATGGGTGCAGAATGCCGCAGACGTTCAAAGTCCAAATTCTCACATGTCTCCCCCCCCCCCCTCGGCAAAGATATTAAACCTCGTTTTTTAGCCGAACATAGACAGTTCACCATCAGCGCGAGCCCTTGTCGGTTGTAGCCAGGTCCACCTCATCGACCATGTAATACAGTAAGAATTATTTTTATCTCCATCTTGCTCTTAGCTCTACTCCTATCTGTTCACGGAACTTTCCTACTACAACTGTGTCTCTTCGTTTTTTGAGTGTGGATATTCCCAAGCTTTCCACTCTGCCTCGACCACGACTGCCTGTACTATGTGAGAACTGTTAAAGGTCCTACAAGGTGCAGATAGGTACTGGAAAACTCTCCACACCCTGACTGTCCCTCTCAGTTTCTACAGGTTTGACCCTCGGTTACCACATATATATATTTCTTATCATGTGTTCCCCTCGATTGCGCTCTTTCATATAAAATGCTCATGTGATAATGTGTAAAATAATTTATTGAAATAAAATAGGATTTATATTTATTAAGATATACAACTTCATCACACAATATTTGGTTTCTCATCTTTAGGCATGTTTACAAGCAGCTAGACGGTGAGGCAGACTGTCATACAATTTTTTTGGCTTCTTGTGTTCTAGACCAAGCCATTACAAATTTTGCCGAAGAAGATGAAGAAAACTTGGATATTGCCAAATTTTCCTTTACATCATGTCCAATACATACACAATTGGGTACATATCTGGGAAACATGAGTCCTGGAGAGAATGTCAACATTTTGAAGGAAGCCTCGTGAGATGTTGTATGTGTTTGGACATTGTTTTGATTGAATTAAACAATTTTAGTCTGCTCAAGAAATGATACTACAACAGGTTGCAGCCCCTCTTCAATGTATAGCTTAGCAGTCATTGTGTCTAGCAAAAAATATTAGAGTTGCACTTATGTGTGTGAAATTCTTAATGAAGGGGCGGTTACGGAGTTCTGCTTCGATAAGACGGTTATTAATGGTGTTTAGAGATGTTTCTCTCTCTCTCTGCTACAAGCATCCTTCGAATTCTTCTATCCTTTTTCTCGCTTTATTGATAAACTAAGGCGACCTGAACCAGGTTTTTTTAAACCTTTATCTTCCTTTGACTCATGAGACCAAGTTTTCACAACAATTATTTATTTCACCCTACCTCCATAGAAATCTTTCTAGTGCAAATAAAATAATTAAATAACGCCCTTTTTCGGCCTTGGCATTCTACAGATTAAGGATGATTCTCTCTCCTATCTCATATATATGTATACAATATTGTAGAGTAGAATAAATTAAATAGAATTCGATGTTGAGATTAAATATAGTTTATTTAAAGTAAGGTTACAAAGAAGAGAATAACGGGAGCTAGCGCAGTATGTTTACAAAAGTTTTTATTATCGCAGGCTGGCGGCGCGCGAGCCGTTCGTTCTGAGCGCGCGCTACCTGTTCCCGGGCCTCCCCCCGCGCATCCTTTCCAAATGGCGATGCATTCATATTTCACAATATTATATATATTATTATCATATATATATACGCACAACAGGGTGTCCCTAAAAATAACGAAGTAATGTTTGATTCATTCTTATACGAAAGTATTGAACCGTAATATATATATATATATATATATATATATATATATATATATATATATATATATATAATAAATAGTTATTTAATTTTATAGTCCAGTTTTGTATTAAGATTATCTTCACTATTATGATTATTTAAATTCAAATTATAAAATTTGTAAAATGTTATTAATTTGTAGATAGAGAGAGAAAAAAAAAATAAAATCCTTTACTTCTACTACATCCTCAAGTTAATTATATATTTATAATTAATAACAATAAAAATTAACAAAGTAACGTCTATTACATCGGCTTTTACACGTCATTCAGACATACTCTAATCCTATATATAGAATAATCGAAGAGAGAATATATATAATAGTTAGAAAAAAGAGAGAAAGACAGAACCATGCACTTTTAATCAAACTAATAATAAGGAAAAAAAAAAGGAGTTTTATAAAGAAGGTAGATAAGATTGTTAGTATATATATATATATATTTTTTATGATTTTATATTTTATCCTTTTTTTTTTTAAAGATTTTTAAAGGTTTTTTTATTTTGGTATCATGCTTGTCTCAAATTCATTATCCTCAATAAACATGTAAATGCTTGGACCAACATAGATTTCATTATTTCAACTTAGCTTCGGATAAACCTGGAAACATTTTCACGAGTATTTAAAACAATCGCCATCTTTTGAAAGAGCCTTCACAAACATAATTATTTATGCAGAGGAGGTAACATTCCTTTTTTGGATCAAGTAAGCTGATCCGAATCACATTCTTGGTGCCTGGTTCAAGATTCTGTATTTTTGGCCATTAGAGTTTTATCACGGCTGTCTCACAAATGAAACATGGGTACTTTTTATATCCGCCTTATTTACCAAGAAGCATGGAGATCTAAAAAATAAATAATTTTTTAATCTATTTATTTAATAGTGTAAGATATTTCTATATAAAAATTTATAAAATGCCGTTATTATAAAGTTAGATTTTTAAAGCTAGAGAAAAAAAGGAAATGTTTTCGTTTAAATCCAAGCAAAATTGCATTTTTAAAGTAAACATGACTTGATATAAAGTTTTTCATTTTTTAATCAGCGCCAAATAATTTTATACATAATATTCTCTCTCTCTCAGCTATTAATTCACTTTTATTTTTATATCGCAGGCATGTGTTATAAGAAATTAACAAACTGTGCTAACTTAATTTTCTGACCTAAAATACTCTAATGAGTCCGTTTTTATTCTTAAATAGCACTTTCTTGGCTCGATACTCTAATAAGGGTTCGCTTCAAATATAGTTCTATTACCTGTGGGAATTTCATTCAGATTCGTCACATAGTGTACACATAAGTATACCATAAGTAGAGGTGAGGTACTAACACACATAATTATACTTATATAAATAGATCGATTTTAAGAAAAGTTTTAACGAGATTTGTGGCAAAAATGAGGTCATTCTCGAAATCAGTACAACAACAGGGAATTCAGTTAAAATTACTCTTTACATCTTTCATCACAGGTTTTCGTGTAATATAACCAATATATAAATACCTATTGTGTTATAAGAATTGTCAATATATCTCCAATGTATTAAGCCAATTTTAAGTTGAACATCCAAGTTTTCATAAAATATATTTTGGTTATCTTTATATACACAATCATATTTATTTGAAAATATAAACTCTTTATAAAGTGTCAGTTTCTTTTTTTAAAATAGAACAGAATCAAATTTCTATTGCTTTGCTGCGATGATACCATAATATAGTATGGTAGAAAACACTGGCCAAACCGCTAGAAGGGCTCACCATCGATTAGCCAGGCCCTCCCTGTAAACATTGTAGTATGGCCAATATATAATTGCTTCAGTTTGTTTTATAAAGAAAGGGGCGTATTACAAATAGTTTATATTTTCAAATACAGATGGCGCGCTAGTGCATAGTGTCTAAATCGTATTCATGTGGTAAACTTCTCATTATACGTATAATCCAAGAGAGTTCGATCCAATGGAATAACGTGTAGGGGCAAAACCTTTATTTTCACACCAGGTTCAGACAAACAAACTAACTGGTTGATTGGTTCACATGTGAGGCCGTACCTGAGGTAGGAGTCGGTGACAACTATAGCTGGACGTGGATAATTCCTCACGAAAAGCAATCAGGCACACGACCTTCACTATAAAATTTTTAAAACTTTCTGAAATTTATCTGATGTAGATTGTGCCTCAAATCTTTATTTGTTTTGCTTCAAAAAAAAAAACCTTCTACATAATTTTGTGTTTTTGTAATTAACGAAATCCGAAAGTTCATGATTATGTAAACCAATAATTGTTCAAATTAATGTTTATATATAGACGATATATGAGAATCTCCCGATTTATGAAGTCGTTCTTGCTCTATTTTATACCGCGCTTAGGGGGACTGAATATATATAGCATAAATATAATGATTAAACATGATCATGGTTATTTTCTCTGCAAACAATATAGCTTCTTCTAAACGCGTTCATGCTTCGGTGTGTGTGTGTAGATCTCACATCAATAACATTTAATGACTACATTTGAATAGGAAATCAGTCAGAGATTTAATCATTCCTACACGGGTAAATAAGCTTATGAATTTACATTCTTGTTAAAACTTCCAATTTCACTCCAAGTGACGGCACTCCCGAAGTTTGTAGATTTTTCGAGAGAAGGAAGAACAACTTGGAATTTAAATATTATTAAAGCAGTACGCGGGGAGAGTTGGAGACTTTAAATTAAAGGTTCTATGGGCGGATTGATTCGCAGCCCCGATCAATACGATGGTCACCGAACAGCCCGATGCTAATATTGAAGAATCGATTTATTCAAATTATATCTCGTTAAATTTAAAATTGAAACGGTTAAAGCTCTTCGTTTACGCAAGTTATATTTCACTTAGAGGATTTCAATATATCATGTTGCCCCTAAAGTGCTTATTTACGACCTGGGGGCATTCAAAAAGACGCCTCCAATATAAACATTACTCTAAAAGGAAACACTCAAGTGGAGAGAAGGCAATGATACAATATATGGTTGATTGAAGCCAGTAGATAGACCCAACTTCACTAAAATCGATGTTTATACAAAAACATTCTCTTATAAAAAGCTCTTAAGTAGATCTCTTAAAAATTAAACGAAAAAATACACTCATTGAAAAAGAGACAAACCATAAGGAAGTGGAGTCTTTATTGTCGCCTGTGTCGTCTGTTTTTTTTTTTTTTTGAAGAAGAAGACAGTGTCAATTATGTTCACATTTGGCTATCTCGTTAATTATCTCCAATAAAGGTCACTGTGTATCAAATTTCTTTCAGTCTATATCCCGATACACACTGAAAGATACAACCTTCCTAAAGTTTTGTCTATGAGTGTAAGTATAAGATAGGAAAGTTTCATGCATAAGGTTTGCCGTTTTCCGAAGTGGGAAGAAAGCAGGATCCAATAGCTTTGAGATTGTGTTTAGGATATCTTAGCTAGATATATATCTTGAAAAGCATCAATTTTTGTGTGTTGTCATTCCGCCTTTTTCTCGCTCCAGTGACTCATGTCCCTTCGGATATGATCACCAGTGGACAGTAACTCTGGACAGTTGGACACCATTATTTTTATATTTGGAAACCACCGCGGCGATGAAGTCTTCAGAAATATTCTGAATAAATATCTCAGAATTTTCAATAGTGTCATTTTTTAAAGTCAAGCAGTCGTCTTCATAGTGCTTATTTACAATTGCTGTGCGGCGTTAATAAAAACCTGTTTTCATGTTCTCGTACATTGAGGTTCTTTATATAGTGAGCACATAATGAGATACTTCAGAGCATCTTCCCATCTAGTTTGAATATAGCTGAGGGTTCTTTGGATTCTTCTCCCCTCCAAAACCTCTGAAAAGGCAAATCTCCTTTGTAGATTTGAAACAGGTGAAATTGTTCCTCGTAATATCCCGGTAAAGACAGCAAGCCAGTTATGGTGTTAAGATCAGGTCCGGTCAGGAGGAAATTGTTCAGTGGCTCCCATGGTCCCTTTCGCAGCGTCGAATACCAGTCTTACCTTTTCTGGCTTTTTAAAGAAGCAGGTGCTGAAGTGCGAAAGACACCACTTATTCTTCAGGAAAGAGCTTCCTGATTTATTCTTTGTCCAAATAATGCGCATCTTCTCCTTGCATGCTTTGGCAAAGGAAGGGATCTCTGAAAATTTCCTTCAATGTTGTATGAAAGGTGTTTGGATATTTGTCTGCATGGGGGAAGTTCCACATTCACGTCCCTCCAACGTAGTCTGGTCACTTTAACTTTCACTTCTTGTCAACTCCACAATGGTCAATCGGCTCGACTAGTATTGAGAGGTTGTTGTTGAATTTCGACCGTCTTTCTAACGAACATATATCAACTTTCTGCTAATTTGTTTTTAAATATTCAGAGTCGGCCAATACTAATTCCTTGAATCATCAAGAAAAATAAAAATAAAACTCTCCACGTACGCGTTTCGGATTTCAACAGCGTGGTGCAGTTCAAACCTTGCGGGCCCAACATGGGATCTCTACTGCATATTTTATTCAATGAAAAGGGTATTTGAGACTAAATATATGCGCTTCAATAAGCTATTACATGTTTGGAAAGAGTGTATGTGTATAAGCCAATTCTGCAAAAAAATTAAACACAACACAGATAGTTAAGATATTTTTTCCGATAGATGGCAGTAAGCCATAGGCATCATTCAGGTGCACAATCAGGAGATACCATTTCATTTTATTGTCCTATATCGTCCTAATTATTTTTTCTTATATTATTTTAAAACTCATTTAAAGCATTTTTAAAGGTATTTCTAACATATTCATTCCGCTAAGAGAGAGAGAGAGAAATATAGATCATGATATTTTGAACGACTTTTATTATTTGAAAATGTATTCGTAATACCAAATTTTTAAAGAAAATTTAGAAATGAAAAAAAAAAAAAAAACTTTTATATACAAATATTTCAACTTATATATAAAAGCATGATTTTTTATAAATATTATTTCATATTTCAAATTTAACTTAGTGAAACACTCATCTATATGAAAAGCTATAGGATGTTCGAAATTAATATTTCAAAATAAGCATTCTAAAAACGGCAATCTAATCTATTAATTTGCATATATCGTTCAACATGATTTTGGGGGAGGTTGAAATCCGTGTATTAAAAGAGGCAAACAAAATAAACCGCTCTTTAAATATTGCCACGTGGAAAATTAGGGAAGACAAAAACTTCAGGGGGAAACAAAATTTATTTCAGGGAAGGACGTACTAAGAACGGTAAACAAAAGATAAGCCACGAGGGAAATTTACAGAGTCGCAAGATATAAAAATAAAAATGACCACTCTGTTAAATAAAAAATAATAAAATTAAGAAATAATATGTTACATAAATTAAATTAATACATACTATGTTACATAGCTTCTTCCCTATGGGAGCTGTGACCCACAGCTAGCAATTATTGTAGATACTGACGTGGATTTGACGTGCTTCTACCAAGGATTCCATCGAAGTCTTGGAACTTTGTCCCTAGTACCTTTGCGTCCATTTTCTTGCGGCGTGAAGAGCGGCTTTGTCATCGTATCGTCTATAGGGGCATCGTCATCTTCGAGGGAAGTCTTGGCTTTAGCACGGCGGTGGAATCCTGATGTCAGTCTCCGAAAATGTAGATCACAGCACCCATGGCTTCAAGGTCTTCTCGGCGATCTTCAGTTTGTCTTCCCTAACTTACCCAGCATCTCCACCAAAATGCCACGTGGAAAATTAGGGAAGACAAAAACTTCTGGAGGAAACAAAATTTATTTCAGGGAAGGACGTACTAAGAACGGTAAACAAAAGATAAGCCACGAGGGAAATTTACAGAGTCGCAAGATATAAAAATAAAAATGACCACTCTGTTAAATAAAAAATAATAAAATTAAGAAATACTATGTTACATAAATTAAATTAATACATACTATGTTACAATATTTACTAACATATAATTCATTATGTTTATCAACCCAGAGTAAAATATTTCGGTGGTGATAAGTAATAACACACGGCACCAGTTTTAGGAGTTTCAGACCAAAAGCCAACCTGTATTCCATGGCTTCGGGCTATGGCCTCATCAGTACAGGGGCGGCATCGATTTCATAACATTTTACGAGGGAAGTTATGGAATCGAACGAAATGGTCGAAAAGGTATTTGAGCTGGTTAAGTAGTATGGGCCGATTTTCAGACTAGAGTATAACATAATGTTGCCGCAGAATGTGTGTGTGATAGTGATATCCCAAAAGAGAGTCACCTTTTTCTTTTTTTTTAAATTTGTGCCCGGGCCGGGCGGGGCCGGCGCGCACTCGCGCCACACACCCGCCCTAAAGCGGCTCCACCCGGAGGACGACGGGGAGATCGGGCTCCAGGCCCCCTCGTTAGACCTAGCCCCTCCCCAACGCTCCAAGGAGGTCCTACGCACGCCCCCCTCCACGCTCCAGGAGGAGGGCGATGCTCTTGCCACCGCTCTTCTTTTAATTTATCATCAGAGTAAAACCCTTTGGTAAATTGGACCGACTTCATAACGACTTTCATAAGATGTTGTAAAATAGAAACCGCGCCACTGTACTGATGAGGGTCAGAGAACGAACCTATGGTTGACTTTTGTCTAAATGTGCCAAAACTGGGTTTGTAGTTCACTCCTTAATACCGAGGTAAATGTTTTACTGGGGTCATAAACATAATGAATTGTTTTAATGCGTAATTAAAGATAGATAAGTATATTTTTGGTATATATATTTTTTTCATTTTAAAAATAACGCTGTATTAAATCGTTATTATTGCCTCTTATGCAGTTTTTTGCTGCTTATGTGGCATCATACTTTTAAATATAAGAACTATTTTAAAAACATTTTTCTAAGAGACTCATTTCAAATCAAATTTTGACACACACACTGATACAAAGCTGAAACTTTTTAATAAGTTTGCAGGAAAATAAAAATACCATTGTTATTTTGTTACTATTACCTTGTTAAAGGAAATTTCCAAGTTTCGATCAGCCTCCAAAAGGACTAAAAGAAAGGAAAATTTAGATAAAATAACTATGTCAACTCCTTTCAGCTAAGTCACGTTCTTCGATATTTCTTTTTCCTATTTAAACAATCCTAATGGGTTGAGGTCGATGGTCCCCGGGCACGTTATTTGTATTTACAGTCTTTAAAGTCAATCTCTATATTATATGTTATATTTATTTATATGGGCATTTTTAATATAATATACACTTATTTGGAAAAAATGATAAGTTTACACTCTATTTATAGCGTGAATATATATATATATTATTTGAAAATATAAATAATTTAAAATATGTATTCCTCAATTTCCAAACATATATATATGTATTTGGAATAATAAGAAAAAATATAAAAATGTCACGTGTTGTTATTAAATTATTATATATATATATATGGAAAAATTGCCGGGAGGAAATTGATCCATAGAAGCATGGGGCGCCTCTCCCTTCAAAATGGCGTCAGGTTTTTGACGTTTATTTTGACGGGAGAGACGCCCTATGCTTCTATATATATATAAGAAGAGAGAGAGAGAGACAAAGGTCGGATTTCCATATATATATATACTAGCGAATGTGTACCCGGCTTCGCCCGGGTTTTATCCGAGTGAAAGTTTGCCTAACGAATATTATTGATAATAATATTCCGGAACACACAGAATATTATGATAATAATGATAATAATATTCGTTACATTATATATTTATATAATATAGAAAATATATTTTTCGAGCACTACTGAATAGAATTTTAAAAATATATATATAAATGAAAATATCTAGAGATATACTACATGATCTTAGCCAAAAGGCCGAGAAACGATATTTTATATGTAGAGATGACTTGGCTTCGTGTGTTTTCTGCTCGAGTGAATGTTTCGCGGTAGAATTTTGTTCCTGCCTACTAAAAATTATTATCTGGTTCCGCCCGTGGACTTCTTTAGTGAATATTTCCCTAAAGAATTTTGTTTATGTCAATCAAATATTGTCATTATCATTTCTGACTGAAAAAACATTGTTGCTCAGTACTATAATTTTTCTTGGTTAAATTGCGAGAGACAAAAAAACTCTTTCAGATTTAACTCTGTCCTTTTCAAATTTCAGCGAAATTAGTTACATATTGAGGGCGTGCATAGCCGACAAACATATATATATATATGTTAACACAAAGCAATAACGCGCCATCTATACATATAAAATAAAAGGATTTAAAAGCGCGAATGTTTCTTTTATACATTAAACGAACTTCTACTGTCCTTACTGCGATGAAAAATATATTGGGAGGGCTTGGCTCATCAGTGGTGAACCCTCCCAGCGGTTTCGCCAATTTAATCCACCAGACCGCTTCTCAGAGCTCTAATACTGTATAGTAGTATAGCAGTAAGGACATTAGAAGTTCGTTTTATGTATAAAAGAAACATTCGCGCTTTTAAATCCTTTTATTTTATATGTATAAATGGCGCGTTATTGCCTTGTGTTAATTTGTTCCTAACTGGCCTTGTCTTTATAGTTTGCTGAAGAGCAATGCTCGAAGCAAATATTTGAATGTAATTCTCCTGTCCTATAAGCTTATGTCCATAGTTTACTTGAAAACCATTTCTAAGATTCCATCCTTCAGTGTAGCATATAAAAGCAGAATGATCCAATACAGTATTAGAGCTCTGAGAAGCGGTCTGGTGGATTAAATTGGCGAAACCGCTGGGAGGGTTCACCACTGATGAGCCAAGCCCTCCCAATATATTTTTCATCGCAGTAAGGACAGTAGAAGTTCGTTTTATGTATAAAAGAAACATTCGCGCATTTAAATCCTTTTATTATATATATATATATATATATGTTATATAAAGGTATTATTTAAAATGTTATATTAAAATATTATTATATTTAAAATTATATATTTCATAGTTACAAATACTGCTAAATCGGCCGCCAGAGGTCGTGCTTTCCCTATAAATACTCATTGTTGTTCTTCTCCGTTGGTCGGCCCAAAACATTTGTACATTATGTAAATAATCTTTTGTTTTCCTCATTTTATTCGCCTTAAGTCAGGCAGTACTTTTTATCAAATTATGTTTTTATATATATCTTATAAGCTCAATTAAAGCAATCTCTTATCAAAACTATTTTTTATTTTTATTCTTTCAAGAATTATGCCACGACTGCATCGCCAATACCATATAGTACTAAGGAGAACCAGCAAATAACTGCATAGCATTATCCTCAACATGATCTAAATTCAAACAGAAAATAATATTTTTTCTTTATATAAGATTAGCCGACAGGATATTTGCCTGTTTATTTTTTAAATGACAAAAGCAAATTTTTCAAATTCAAATATGCAAATTACTACAATCAAAAATAGCCTTATCCAACAAAATATAGTCACAAGCAACCAAGAATAACCTACCTCAATCAATCATACTCTATACAATCAAAAATATTCATCTACAATCAACAATAGCCATCCCCAATCAAAAATAGCCAAATTCAAGTCAACATGCCCATCTCCAAGCAAACATAGCCACTACAATCAAACATCCCCATTTCCTACCATATCCAGCAATTTCAAGCAGCCTTTTCCGTTCCAATTCCAGCCATCGCATCTTCCGCCCAGCGTCAGTCATCTCCCGGAAATCCACTCCAGGCATAGCCATCCTTTTCAAGGTACTTTGTATCTACCTTTTACTTATTTATCTCTTTTTAACTTTTTAATCCTCATCCATGATTTACAATAGTTTCGATCACTTTTTTCTAGTTATTTCCCTTTTTGTTAAATCATTCTTAGATACCAATTTTACCATAGCTGTTTTTGCCCTTTAAATTACACCACACCTTTTGAACTTTTTGAAACCTTTTTTTCTTTATTTAATTAGTTTCTTTAATATAATCATATTCCATATTTTACTTTTAAAACATTTGCAATTAAACCATTTGAACCTTATCGTTTTTATAGTACCATATGTAAAACAGTCGGCCAAGAGGACAACAACAGAATAAATTTACCTATTTTATCACATCTTCAATATTTTATTAACTATCTTTAACATTTAAAAAAATCACATTTCCACTATATTTTTCGTTAATAACCACAATACCTTATAGCTTCACATTTCAATATATTTTAAATTTCCTAGCTTTTAATATTTTGATTTTTTCTCATTTAATCTCATTTCACAATGTTATCATTTTTGAAAGTTTGCATTATTACCTCCATTGCTCATTTCCTATATAAATATCTAAAAGCGTTTCTGCCAATATGCAAATTTAGTGCGACCAACATATGTAAATTTCAACTTTTGTTTTTGTCCACCTTGATTCTTTTTCTTCAAATTCTTCAAAATTTTTCTTTATTCCTACCATTACCTTTTTTTTTTCTTTACATGTTCATTCCTTGTTTTCACATTTTTCCTTTTGTACATAAACTTTTTCTCAACTTATTGCTTATTTTTTTTATAAATGCCTTTTATCATCAAATGTTTTTAGAATTGCCATATATCTATTGCCAATTATTTTTCATATTGTTTTCAGTGTAATTCATCATTTTTCATTTATATTCTTTTGTAAATATCATGCATTTTTCTTATTTTTAATAATGTCATTTTCTCATGTTTTTCCCAATCTATTGGCTCACAACAAGCCAATATGATCAAGTGATATCATCCTTTTATTTCTCACTTTTAATTTTCATTCATTTTATTTTCCTTCTTCATTTTTAATATTATATGTGTATTTTTTGTAAATTTCCAATCTATTGGTTCACAATAAGCCAATACGATTATGGAACATCTTTTTTTCTCTCTTTAACAATCATTACATTATGTATCACTTTGCCATTTCCAATCTATTGGCTCACAACAAGCCAATATGATCATGGAATATCACTTTTTATTTCTCACCTTATTCTTTTTATCATCATTTTATCTTTTTTTTTAACTATATTTTTTTCACTTTTCTCTCTGCCCATATTATTCTTTTCACAGGGGGGG